>JAAGNO010004197.1:0-93979 GCA_033439905.1 Ceryle rudis | reverse complement strand
TAATATAATGCATGTTTGGACATTTATTAAAGTGGTGAAAGATTAAGTCACATATGTTTGATACTGCATACCTGTATTAGTTCTTACGCTAAAAATACCTGCCAAATGCTAAATCAAGTGGTTTATAAAACCTGTGATTCTCTTACTTTACACTTTTTACTTTCTTGCCTGTCAGACCCTGGAAGGTTGGCAGCTCCTGATCTAGGGCAAACAACATTTAACATTACAGCAGTCAGCAAAAAAGCTGACTTCAGCTGAAAGTTCAATTTTTGCCTGTGATACCAAATATTATTTGCCATGGAGCACACCAGCTGTGTACGATCCTTTCCTCTGAAGTCCTCGGACACACAACACCAAACAAGCTAATCATATGTGTTGTTTACAATATCTGCTCTTAGAAGTGGGTCTGCTATCAATGGAAATGCTGTCAGGGACAAGAATTCCTTAAAATGTCAAAGCTATCATTACTCTCACTTAATCAAAGATCTCATTAAGACAAATTGCAGTGATATTCATCCCACCCTGAGAATCCTGCCTGTCAGAAGGCTCAATTTGTCCCTTTCCCAAACTGCAGGCCCCTTTTCCATGCAGGACATGAGGCTGCCTCTGCTGCACATGGTACACACGTGATGTGCCTGTGTTCTGCAAGCAACAGGGATGCAATGGAAGGAAACAGACATCTTGAGATAACATTTCTCTTTCTTCTTCAGGTTGCTGCCTATGAGGAGTTCCCTATGAACGTCTACAGAGTTTTAATCACTCTTTAAAACCCCATCTTGCTGTGATGCTTACAAAAACCAACCTACAACATAGTCAGTGCAAAGGCTGAGTAAGTTGAGACAAGGACTCTCAAATCACTGAGACTCCACCAGGCACACCGTCCTTTCAACAGCCTCCCTCAGGGCGTGCTTCTCCGTGCCTGGAGTTAGGTTTTCAGAGGAGTATTCAGAAAAAAAAATTCTATTTCTCTCTATCAGCAGAGAGTCTAGTGAGATGGGCCCTGTTGGGTTAAGGTCATTCTTAGGGAGCTTTCCCTTCTTTCCCCTCTCTCCACCACATTTCCACGTAAGTGTTTGAGTTTTTCAGAAGGTTTTAAATAGAAATCAACAGGAAGGGCAGGGAAGGCTGATCAGCTTTGCACACAGAAGGAGGTGCTAGTGCAGTCATCAAGAATTAGCACAGGGGTTTCAATCTCAGGACAGAAAGACAGCAAAGATGTTAATCTACACACACAAGTTTCAACTCAGCATCACTGAAAAGAATCCAAGAAGCAAGGCTCCATTACAGGTGGCATGATTCCTCTGCCTTCAAATTGAACACTCCAGAGGTACACTCACACTACCCTGTACATTCTTTCTTCCAAGGAAGCATTACAACCCTGGATTAATGATTCCCATTAAGGGAAAAAAAAAAAAAAGGAGTGATATTAACAGATCACAATCACCTGCAAATCATTTAGGAAAGAAGAGGTCCCTATCAACTCTATAAAAACATGAAATCAATTCAATATGCTATTTATTCTCTACAATGGTAAGCAACTTGTATATCAGTTTGGGATATTCTGTGATAATGGAAGATAATATTATCATTTTTTCGGACAGTATTGAAACCTTGGGAGCCTTTTCATTGACTAGTTAGTTTTCATTTATCCCTGTCATGGTTTAGGGTCAAGGCAGCCCACTAGACCTATAACAGATGCTCTCTGTTAACCCCCCTTCCTCCCCAAACAGGAAGAAAAAGGGAATAAGAGAGACAGACTTAGCAATTAGAAAAGGAAACTAGAACAGCTTTAATGAAAAAAAAAGGAATATATACAAATATATACAAAACCTGTATGAAACCCAACACACACACACCCTGATGGCAATTTTGTCACTGTCACCACTGATGCTGTGGAGCAGGTACCAGGAGAGTCCCAGACTGGACACAGCAGCAGACGGGAGCTGCATTCAGAAGCCGGATTATGGTACTGGATTCAGGAACACACAGATTAGGATCAAAGGCAGAATGGACAGAGTCCTCCTTGAATGCCAGACATTGAAGAAGAAATGAAGAGGACCTGAGCCAAGCAAAACGCAGTGGGACCCTCCCGATCCCTCAGATTTATACCAAATATGACATCTATGGGATGGAATCCCTTATTGGTCAGTTTGGGGTCACCTGCCCTGTCCACTCCTCCCTGCAGGTGCAGCCTTTTACTTTCTGCACCCCCCAACGTGGTGCACAAGATCCAGCAGTGGCCTTGGTCTGCACACCAGTCCTTGGTAGTAAGTCTAACCATGGGGTGTTATCACTGCTGGAAACAGACACTGCCTGTGAGAACAGGCTGCTGACTTCAGACAGTGCAGTTAGAAGAACTGAGCGGAAAAGTAAAATCACTGAACAGAATTAGTTCTGTTCTCACTCAAACTGGGATAATCCCAAACAGCCAAATGACCATTGAAAACACTGCAGCACAGCAGTGACATAACAGAATATTTCTGAAAGCAGATTCTACAGATGTAAACAGTAATAAAGGTTGTGGGATTTCTTTCTTTCAAGCAGTGTACAAACTTGCCTCCATCAACCATTTCCAAAGGCAAGCTCTTGAGGCTTGTGGCGGGTATCATAACTGTAAGTTTAACAAATGTGTGGAAGTCTGATGGGTTATTTATAAAGTTCTACAATGTAAATATTGATGAGCCAACTGTTCGGCTAAGTTACTCAGCATTCATATACTGTATGTGTGAACCAGAAACCTAAAAATTTTAGCCAAAAAATGAAACTCTCAGGATAAGAAAAGACATTGTGTGGCCTGCAGGTCTGTAGTTGTAGTTCCTCAGCAGAAGCAGTTATCAAAGTGTCAAGACAGCTAATCTCAATGCTCAATTCTTTGTTTCCCGCAAGTATATTTCAGACCTTTACATTTACAAAGAGAGTTTCTATTTTCAAATATAAAACCAAACATATTTGAATGCTCAAATTGGTTACTTCCCCCCAGAAATCTTAACCTCCATCTGCTGTCATCCACAGATGCTCTTTCAAGCTATCAGTTCTTAGGTTCTTCTCCTAGGTCCAACTTCAAGTGGACCACAATCCACATGCTGGTACCTTTGTATGCCATCCCCAGAAACCATATAGAAGCAGATCAGAGTGAGGTAGTGAGGTGCAAAAGTTTCTTATTTCAGTCCTTGACAAATGAAGGAACAGAGAAAGGAAAAAAAAAAGGGGAGTTTGTGGCCTAAGGAGTAAATGAAGAGCTAAAACTTTCTTCCAACAATGTATAACTCCAACAGCACCTTAACAAAACTAAATCAAAGCCTGAAAGCGTTACATTTGCTCCACATGCATCTGAGAGACCATTATGATTTACATGTATAACTCATAAACAGGAAACCCAAGCCAGTAGGAAGCTGAAACTCTGCATCAAGTTACTGAGGATTTTCATCATCCATATGTGAAGAGTCCAAAACAACAGGGAAGTCTTTAACTTAAAAACAGACTGGATCTGGAGCTCCAAGTTTGTGATGACTGAAAAGGGAGGCTTTTTAGGCTGTGCTTCACCACAGCTGGTGGCATGATGTAATTTGCTATTCTATCAACTTAAAGTGGATATGATGGAGTTGTATTAGTAGTCTCAAGAGAAGAAGAGTTGACATGTAGCATCAGATAATTAAGGAAGAGATTTTGGTTTAAAACCTAACTACAATTAAGGGTCTAGGAGACAAGGAAAACAGAGCTGTTAAAATATGCTGATTCTCCAAAACCATTATGTTCTGCAGAGACAACTGATTTTGGATGAAGTTTTCAAAATACAGGTTCAATAGAAATGTGTCTTTTGTTTAAATTGTCTTACTTGGCACCTCACCAGACCATCTTTTCTGCTGTCTTGAAGTCAGAGAGACCAGGATTTGATGTAGTCTCCAACCCACGCTTCTTTCCTTTCTGAAGCAGAATTCTTTTCTTCTCCTTTTCCTTTTTTTCAGTTTTCATTTTCCCTCAGCAGAAATAGTACTTTAGTCATTATACCAGATAAGCTCCTAATGACATGGCTCCCGATTTCTTTTTTATGAAAATCAGAAGCAAGAAAATTCTTTATGGCTCTGACAGTGCCGCTAACTTGACACAGCTTTCTCACCAGTGCATTGCAGCAAGGGGAAGTGCTTTAATGAAAAAATGGGCATCCTGCCCTAGTTTCACAATAACTTCATGTTAGGACCTAACAAGTACTATGTGAACATCTCAAACACTTTTCCTTTCTCTTTCCTCTCTTCCTCCCATCACCAGCTAGCCTATGCCTTGTAATCATAGTAATAATGTTGTTATGAGTCTCTGACACTCCTTCTGCTACCCTATTCCTTCCACCCAGCAGGGCTTTTCTGCAACTTACAATATTTTATGATTGTTATCTTATTTCATAAACCATATATCAAAGCTAATGTTAACTGTATATGCCCTTGATTGTATTGGTACCTGGTGCATCGTTGCTCACTATTCAGCGACCCTCTGCAATAACACTGTATGTGGCAGACCCAGCATTTACCTTGCCTTTTTTTTTTTTCCTAAACTTTGTCCTTCCTCAACACTAGTCTGACGATTCAGCTGTCATGCACCAGATTGTTCTCTTTCTTCCTTTCATAGGCACATAAAAGAAGGGGTGGGTTTTGGTGGTGGGCTGTTTCAGTTTTGTTTGGGGTTTTTTTTTTTTTTTTTTTTCTTCTCTCTAGCCCTATGTGCTCAGGGCTTTGTCTCCCTTTATACTTGCAGTGCTATTGCAATCTCCCTATAAAGCAGCTGTTTCCTATTTGCTCCACCTGGGATACTGAAGACCTTCTTAACAGAGTGGCTGTTTAGTACCATGTAGAGGACTTTTACCCTCTAGCTGTGTGGCAGTACACGGGACAATTCTCCACTGTGTGATTTCAGTAAGCCTCTTTATCAAAATTGCACTAAAGCTATTCTGGTAACTTTTGTCCAGAGGTTCAGGAAATGCATTTCCTTTCCTTCAGTGGCTTATCACAACAAAGTCAAATCCTTCAGGTTTTCATTGCTTTAGTCCTGGTAGTGAAAGCTGAGTGTTAAAACCCCAAACAAATAACAGCTTAATACAACAGGCAAGCAATTTTATCATTAAGCAAGGCTTTCTCTTCTTTACAATGGAATTCTGAAGACTGCTCCATAAAAAGAAGAGAGCCAGTCAGCCCAAAAGTTACCTGTCCTCTGAAACAGAAGATTAAATGTAAATGCTGAATGGCAGATCCTTAAAACCTGGAGATGTGATTGTCAAAAGATAGAGCAGCTATTGTATTCTTATTTGTTCTAGGCTTAAGAGAAAGAAAGTCACTTCTTGTAGTATATTCTTGCATGATTGAGGCAGTAAAAAGTCTAAGATGTGTCTTCGCTAGAAAAAATGGTAGTGTTAGCATCTGTGTCACTTAAAATTCCTATAGGGCCCAAGCACCTGTAGATTTTCTTGTTAGGTAAGTAACTAAAGGAAGCATTGTGTCCCAAACCAGTGAGACATACCTGGCACCTAACTGAACGCTGGAAACTAAAGCGGGCTAATCTATGGTAAAATTAACACTTTCCTGGCAGTGAAAACAAAACCCCAAGTAGGATAAAATAGAAATAGGATAACAAATTCTCATCTTTGCCTAGGGACCCCCTCTGAATTCACCTGGGCAGATGCAAGCTGATCTGAACAGATGGCGAAGACCTTTTCCTTCCTCTCTTGAACCACTCCAGAGGTGGACTCTCTATTTTAGATGGTACCTTGCAAGGGTCCTGCTATTGGACAGTTCCCTGCACCTCAGAAGGGGAGCATTCCCACCTTCCTTGTCCACAGGCAGAGAGCTGTGCTAAAGGAATGGATTCCTCTTAGCAGCACACAAAGATCAAACTAAACTCAAGGTACTTATTTTCTAAAAAATGGTAAATACCCAAGAAAGGTGTTAAATGGTATAGATTTAATTCCTGTCATGGCAAACAGCTTCAATATGGATATGTAAATATCTGTCTTTGATCTGGTGAAATTAAGCATGGGTGCTGTTTTGGCAGATGGGATGATGTCATGCTTCAAATTATGGCTTCATTTCCTCTCAGTGCTTTCTTGCACCAGGCACACGCTGTCTGTTGTTAAACTATGTGTGGCACACTGGTGAACAAGCCAGATATAGACCAAAAGAAATGTCTATTTTTGTCTTAGCTTCTTAAATCAAGACTAGCACCTTAACAGAAATAAGCACAAATATTTCCAGAAGGCTGCATTTTCAGCATTTTTCTCCTAGTACAAAGACCAGCAAGTTATTCTGTCAATAAGCAAACAAGAATACACACAACCATTTGGTTGAAGCAGCTTCCTGCCATGCTCAAAATGACACCCGAGCTTGGGGATGTACTCACAGATCCCAAAGCACCAGCTCATGCTTCTCTCAGCCCAGCCGCTGCCCCAGAGGGACAGCACAGGCACACTGCCCAGCTGCCCACTCTCTTCATTTCCTCTTTATTCCTCCTCCTCTCTGTATGTGCTTGCACGTGGGCACACAGCTGATTCAGAACCCCGGTGTCAGGAAACAATTCATTTATCTAGAGCCACAGAACCAGGCTAATCTGAAGCACACTCGTGTTTGAAACAGTCAGGGAGTACAGAGCAGAGCCGTGTGGGTTACAGGAGAAAGAACCCAGACCCAGAGGTAAAAATCATTTTGTCTTTAAACCCACAGCAGAAAGATAAGTGAAATAAAATAAAATAAAAAAAAATTAAAAAAAGGGCCAGCCTGCAACCTCTCCACCTGAAGATAAGTCAGAAGGACAGTGTGTATCCCCCTCCTGAAGCTTTGTTAATTTGAGCAGTTTTGCTAGCTGGAATATTTAGAGGGAGGGAGGTTTAGCAAATTCTTCTGCATCTCCAGTGTGCCATAAATTTTCCTAGAAGCAGAAGACTTCATATCACATCCTCAGCTTTATAACAGATTTTTTAAAAATACTGACAAGTACAATCAAATCCATGCACAATGAAAGTAGATGTAGAGAAACTATTTTATAGATGCAAACTAACATGTGTTCATCAGTGTGCTGCAGTGCCAAAAAAACTTAAAAGTTGTGTGAGCAGAGAGGAAAATCAACTCCAGAAAAGCAAAACTGTTATAGATTATGATCAGGCAGTGCCAGTCCAGTCTATCCTGATGCAAAATTCCTTCTTTACAAGGGGACAAGGTAACAGAAAATTCATATCTGGAATATAAAGAGTAGAGAGAGCAACTGGTTTGTGCCTGATAGGAATTTCTCCAGCAGCACAGAGAGACTCATTAGAATTTTTCCCATGACACACCACAAAAGATGGCTGGAGAAAACAAAGTGAGATGCTGGAGCTCAGTATATTTCTTTGTCCTTGAGAAGCCTGGCCTTGCTGAATCTCACGGGCTAATGCATGCATAATTTGGGGCAGCTGATTAAGTTTATTGTGTTCCCAACTAAATCGAGAGGTGGGAGGGAGAAAAGGGGGAAAAGAAACAAAGTTGGCTTTAATTAAAGCTCTGCAATTGTCTTCAATATTTACATAATGCGCTATCATAATTACCCCTGAATGGAGACTTAAGATGTGCAGAAGAAAATGACATGCTGGTAGTCCCTAGCTGAGGAAACAAAAAACAAGACAGCCCCTTCCCCCATTACTCCAAGCCAAATCAAAAGCCACCAAAGGAGAAATGTGCCAGGGCACTTTATAAAGCTGAGACGTCTGCCATGGGTTCAGACCAGCACACCTCCTTCCCCTCACCAATGGGCTGCAAGCAGATGGCTGTGCTGACAGGACTGTAGCATATACTGGATTCACCCACTGATCACATTTGTGCTGTTCCTCTGACATGTTCCTCCTGGACACTCGGCAGAAGCTGAGGAGACCTGCAAAGCCTGCTGAGGGTGGCTGGTGCTAATTCCCAGATTTAACCAAGAAGTTCCCAACAGAGAGGAGACCATGAGCTCTATGGGAGAAGGAAGCAATGTCCCCTCAGAGAAGGGTAATCATTCTCTAAGATTCATTCCACCAACGTCAGTCATAAGGAATTTTTTAGACAGGAGGTGAACATGTAATTCTGTTGGAAGTTAACAGAACTGTTGATGTTAAATTTAAAAAGAGCAAGAACTTTAGATCTGATTCAAAGATGGAGATTTCCTGCAGCCTGCGGCTAATCACTTGTCTGGGTCCAAGTCCTATGGGTTAGAACTACCTCTATAGTGTCCCAGGCTGCAGCCACAGATCTCCTGATGTTTGACTGCAGATGCTCATAACCATGTGCACATGCAGCATAGGTCACTCCCAAAGAGATGTTTTAAGCATCCGTGTGAGGTCCCTTTTGATTTGGGATTGCAGACATTTCATTTGTAATTACAAGCAAAGGCAGACATGGTTCTGGTCTCAGTGCTGCTGCAACCACTTGGGAGGCAAAACATGCATTGCAGTTTCCTCTGTGGTAAACTCTTTTCTGTTTTCTCATTAACTTTCCTCATAGGAAACAAATACAGTTTCTGTTCTTTTTGTGAAAAGAAGTATATTGAGGTTGCTGGTGATAAGAGGATTTAATCCACTGGGAACAATAATAAAGTTTCCATGACATTCATGTCCCTCCACTTTGTAACAGACCACAGTGTTGTCCAAAAATAAGATTTTTTCTTTTTTTCTCTGCATGTTTTTCTCAACATTTAAGGTCTGTACATAAAAGAGAGTCACAAATGAATCAATGTGTCCTTGTGTAGATTGTGCAGGTTCAAGCTGACACAGGTTCCCCAATGAGAAAAATGCTGACATGTTTTCAGTTTTTAGTCTTGAAGATATCATCACTGAACACTTTGTGTATGTATGAAATGGTGGTTTTCCATAGCTGTTAGGAAAAAGTCAGTAGCAAAGTGCCACAATTCATGTTTAATGGTTCAAAGATGGAAATCACAGAACCACAGAATGGTAGTCATTGGAAGGGACCTCTGGCATTATATGTTAAGGAGTGCTCTGACTGCCTAGAATTCAGTGTTAGACACACCATGGTGGAATGTTTATGCGTAAGGGAAGGCCAATGAGGCTGATATCCTAGTGGGAGTCTGCTATAGACCAGCCAACCAGGATAAAAACACTGACAAGACATTCTTTCAACAACTTAGAGATGCCTTGCATTCACTTGCCCTTGTTCTTGTTGGGAAATTCAATTTACCAGATGTCTGCTGGAAGTATAACACAGCAGAAAAGGGGCAGTCCAAGAGGTGTCTGGAATGTGTGGATGACAACTTCCATTTTGCAGCTGGTAAGCGAGCCTACCAGGGGTAGTGCCCCACTAGACCTACTGTTTACGAACAGGGAAGGGCTGGTGGAAGATGTGGTGGTCAGAGGTCATCTTGGGCATAGCGACCATGATATGACAGAATTTTTAATATGTGGTGAAGTTAGGAGGGTCGTCAGCAAAACCTCTGCCTTGGACTGCTGGAGGGCTGACTTTTGTCTGTTCAGGACACTGGTTTGGAGAGTTCCTTGGGAAGCAGCCCTCTAAAATAAAGGGACCCATGAAGAATGAAATCATGAAGGCACAGGAGCAGGCTGTCCCTGTGTGCTGAAAAATGACCCATCAGGGAAGCAGACTTTTGTAAGAACTCAGGAAAAAAAAAAAAAAGAGAGCATCAACTTCGGAAAAAGGGGCAGGTGATGCAAAAGCACAGTTAGAACTTAATCTGGCCATCTCTGTTAAGGATAATAAAAAGTGCTTTTATAAATACATTAACAACAAAAGGAGGGCCAGGGAAAATCTCTATTACTTATTGGATGAGGGGAGGAACACAGTAACAGAAGACAAGGAAATTGCTGAGGTACTTAACACCTTCTTTGTCTCAATCTTTAACAAAAAGATTGGCTGTCCTTGGGGTAATGGGGCTCCTCAGTTGGTAGACAGGGATGGGGACCAGAATACACCTCCTGTAATCTAGGAGGAAGTAGTTAGTGACCTGCTGTGCCACTTAGATCCCAAAAAGTCTGTGAGTCCACATGGGATTCATCCTAGGGTGCTGAGGGAGCTGGCAGAAGAACTGACTAAGCCACTCTCTATCACCGGTCCTGGCTAACCGGGGAGGTCCCAGATGACTGGAGATTGGCCAATGTGATGCCCATCCACAAGAAGGGTCAGAAGTAGGATCCAGGGAACTATAGGCCTGTCAGCCTGACCTTGGTGACTGGCAAGGTTATGGAGCAGATCATTCTGAGTTCCATCAAGTGGCAGAGAGGACCTGGGAGTACTGGTTGATAACTGCTGGAACATGATCCAGCAGTGTGTCCAGGTGGCACGGAAGGCCAATGGCATCCTGGCTTGTATCAGGAATAGTGTGGCCAGCAGGACTAGGATTGTAATTCTCTCCTTGTACTCAGCACTGGCAAGGCCTCACCTCAAGTACTGTGTGCAGTTCTGGACCCCTCACTTGAGGAAAGATATTGAGGTGCTGGAGCAGGTCCAGAGGAGAGCGACGAGGCTGGTGAAGGGACTAGAGGGAAAGTCTTATGAGGAGAGGCTGAGGGAGCTGGGTTATTTAACTTGGAGGAGACTCAGGGGGGACCTTATCAGTCTCTACATCTACCTGAAGGGAGGTTGCAGTCAGGTAGGGGTTGGGCTCTTCTAGGCAACTAGTGACAGGACGAGAGGGCATGGCCTGAAGCTGCACCGGGGGAGGTTTAGGTTGGATATTAGGAAGCCCTTCCTCATGGAGAGGGTCATCAGACATTGGAATGGACTGCCCATGGAAGCGGTGGAGTCACTGTCGCTGGAGGTGTTTAAGGAAAGACTGGATGTGGCACTTAGTGCCATGGTCTAGCCAGTGTGGTGGCAATAGGTCATAGGCTGGACTTGTTGATCTCAGAGGTCTTTTCCAGACTCAATAATTCTGTGATCACCAGGCCACTCACCTCATTCAGCAGTAGGCCCATACGTTTTCTAGTCATCCTTTTTCTATGGTGTTTTGCAAATCAGTGTTTGCAAAGAGGTACAAGTGAGCAAAACTCACAAACTCTTTCCCAGTGGCTGGGTGAAGGACAAACAGTATACAGTGTAGCGGCTCTTGTACTTCCAGCTTGTACATTGCCTTCATTAGAAAGCAGTTGCTCTTCATTTCTCCTGCAGCAAGAGACTGAGAGTAGAATATTTTCAGTTTAGTCCTCAAGGCAGATTATCAGTTTCAGCATCCTACATCTACCTCTTGCACTAGTGATCCTTCTGAGAGATGCTTGTTGTATTGCAGAGAGTCTTTGCAAGGCCTTCTGTTCGGATTGCTTTTTATAGTGATTTTTTGAGTCATCCCCCTCATCCAGCTGGGGGGGGTGGGGTGGGGATAGTGAAAGAGAGGCTCAGTGGGCACCTGGCATCCAGACAAGGTCAAACCAACACAGCACCATAACCATACAATTTTTAAACATGTCCCTCACCAAACGATAACAATGAAGCATCTAGGACATGGGAAATACACCTGCTGTAACCAGCCACTCTTGGAGAAGCAGCTTTCTTGGAGCACATGGATTAAACTACAATAATCTAACTTACTTTTCAGCATTAAGTTACTTTTTCACATGGCGTCAGCATACTGATTCCCCAGACTGTGACTTGGTACTTTTAATTGTTTTGCTTTAACTTTCCAAGCACTGCAGTACAGATAAACCAAAAATGAGTTTCTGACTCTCCTTTCAGAGCATAGCTATGACTCATGAAGTTTGTGCATTCACTTGGAAATATGGTGCTGCATCATTCTCACAATATAACAGCAATAACTTACAGAAACTGCACTGATGCTTCAGGCATCAAATAACCCATTTACTGTCAGGGAAGGTCTATATGTGCACTGCTGTTTTCACTAGCTCCTGACTCAGAATACAGCAGGGACCACTAGCAAACTCAGGAACTACTTAAAAGATTTAGTACCCTGGTCCAATTCATTGTTTATGTTCTTTTCTCTTCAATATAAAAATTACAATACTAGAAGTGTGTTACATCATCAGATATGCAAGACACTACAGAATGCCTGGGGAACCATTTACAACACCTCTCTAGATTCTGTACTGTAGCTATCATGACAGTATCCAAAGTTGTGCAGCGGTATCAGCAAAAACTTACTACTAGTAATCATAGACCTTGGATGCTGGTAGAAAAAGATAAGTTTTCCTGGAGGCTAATACTGAAATTCAAGAACCAAATATTGTTTTTTCTCCTTCAGATTATTCCACTTTAAATAGTCAGGCTTAAGCTTCTCTGCTTAAGGTCATCTTTTTGCCTATGGTATAATCTGAGCATAAAACTTAAGTCACCAGGAACATGAGCAAGATTTCAGGAGAAATGCCAAGTGGCATATAAAGAATAGTGTGAAAGAGCATTTCTTCCCTAACCTACACTGCTGATTCTAGAAGAGAAAGCTGTAGAAGTTTGAGGTTCAACATGGGCTGGTGCTTTATTCCAGGTCTGGGCATCCACTCAGTTCTGCAGAGGAGCATAAAATAGGCTAGAAATTGTTCTCTAGATAGGAATCAAATTATCAGTGGAAAGGGATATTCTCTCCTCTTTATGGTGGCAAGTAGTCTGTCTTACCCTAGCAGTTTGTATTTGGACTACATTTTCAGAGACATAAAAGTTATGTGGGAATAAGGTAGCTGAACAGGTGGTCCTTTTTAAAACTCTCTTCTATTTAGGTGGTATTTCAAAGTGGACACAAACATCATGGAGCACTGGCTGAGGTAGAAACTCTTCCTGTAGCTCACCATCTGTCATTGCATAGTGCATTACAACACTTATTGGCTTTACTTAACTGTTAATGAAAAACTACCATCAACATCTGTCATCACTCCCACTACAGATTGTAATAAATAATAGCCTGTTAGCTTATAGCCCTCATTCCCTGCTTTAGAGAAAAAAAAAAAAGAGCTCAGCAGTCTACAAAGAATCAGTAAAAGTGGATGACAAGAAAAGATGGCTAGAACTCTGTGATTGATTCAACTTTTATTGGAACTGTTTTGCCCAGCCTTGAAAACTATCTTAAAAACTAACAGTCAAACAAACAAATATATACACATATAAATGGACAATTAAAGAGATTCCAGTTCTGCTTTTCCGTGGTGTCTTTTCATTGACTGCAGTGGGAGCAGGAATTGTTCACCAGCCTAATATAAAAAAATCCACTGGCCTGTTATAAATGTAAAAAAATAATAGTTGGGTATGCAATCCCTTTCAGACTCAAGAATTTTGCCTTGTTCTGATGGGTTTTTTTCATAAAAAATAACCCATTTTTAATTAAATTATGAAATTCTCTGCTTCATTGTCTCTGGGGTTTATTGGCTATATACTCAGAAGAGCTCTGCTTCTCTTTAAGCACCTCAAAGAAGTTGCCAGAGTCTCGAGCATTCTCCAAAATTTCTACTGTAAATTTGGCTGATCAGTATCACTTTGGCCGTTTCTCATTATCAGACAGAAGAAATCTAACTTTTTGCAAATATGTTTTCAAATATCTGCTTGTAGCTGTTGTTTATAATCCTAAACTGTTACACTTAGAACAGTTATATAGGTGGATCACTGTTAGTGTGATAGTGTTATGTAAAGTCCTCATAAAATTAGCAATATAGACACATTTATGGCTTAACCATCTCTTCCAAATGAAAAGAAAAGCTCCACTCATGATATTCACAGACCAGTGAGAAGATGAAAGATTGGATAACTGGAACAACCAGCAGCTGTGCAGTGATGTGCATATGAGTATAAACCGCAACAGAGATGCAGACACAGAAAACACAGAGCTGCAACATGGGCAGACTGTGTTTCATCCAGACTTCACTTAGACCTCCTTTATTGAGACATTGTTTAGAGAAGTACACCAAGAGTTCATCCAGTAAGTGACTAGCCTAATAATAGGTTTAGAGATACGGGAACTAAGATGTTCTCAAAGCTGTCCCCTCGAACAGTTGGCTATTTTCAGACTCTTGTCTTGTTTCCTTTACCTATCCAGTATATTTTCATTTCCTGCTTTGAGAACTCCACACCAAGTAATTCTAAACAATTAGCTATATTTGGAACTCAAAAAAAGGAATTTTCACTTTTGTTTCCATGGCTCTTGACACTGTACAAGAAGACAGGAGTATCTGAATAATTTTATCAGAGTATGTGAGACTAGCAAGACCAATGCTGGAATACTGTAGACAAATCTGTTACCTAAATTTTAATAAAGATACTTGAAACTTGAAAAAGAGGCAGAAATAAGCTGGAAAAGTTTTCAGTTGGCCAGAGAAAGTGTGGTACAGTGGGAGAATGAAGAAGCTCAGCTTACTTAGGACAACAAAGTCACGATAAAGGACAAAAATCAAGAAATTACTTGACAAAGTATATAGAAATATTTCCCTGGGATAAACAAGCAGCTAGAAAATCTCTAGAGTAAATGGTCAAACATTAAGTTTAGGTATAAATAAACCCTATTTTCAGTCTTTCCTCCTACCCTGCTCATCCCTAACCCCTCCAGTAAGAGACACAAACTCATGGAATAAACTACCAAAGGAAATGGTGACTCCTGCATCTTTGACATCCTCAGATGGGGATCAAACTTGCATCAGCCAAGCACGAATTGCTGAAATCAGTTTGCAAGTAACTGGATGAAGTTTAGTGGCCTTTTACAGGGAGAAAATAAAACAGAGGATATTTCATGGTTCTACACCTATAATTGCCCAGCCAGCATATTTGTGCTTTATTGACAAAATGAAATGCTAAAATAAGTAAAAGTTCAATGCAGTGAGCCCTAAATCTTCTGATACTTCAGATGGCTCTAAGCAAGAACTATTCCACTACAGACATATTGATGTTCACTTCTCCTTATAAGTTGTGTGCTTTGGTGCCCTTTCCAAAATTCCCTCCTTTGGCACAGAACAGGACTCCAACAATTAGCAGGGGAGCAAGTAGAGAGACCATGATTACAGCATTGTCTCCAGTCCATTTTTCAGCCTCCACCTGCTTTCCTAAGCCTGGAACATCCCTGAACACAGAGAACATAGGAACCCTATTCCCACCTCTTCCATCACTCTCTTCAGCCACGCGCAACACCTCTGTCCTGGCTTTATACCCTTTACATTTGTGAGAACAAGGAAAAGGAGCATTTTGCCACCTTTGCAATATACTTTGAGAAATTTAAGTGAAGAGTGATACCCAGATTGCCACACACTTCTAATTATTATTCCTTCCTTCTCCCAGATCAGACTAGTTTGAAGGCATGAACTACTTCATGTAACAGAGTCCCAGCTCCACAGCTGGGTCACATCTGCCCACAACACTAAGAAAACTTCTTATTTCGTGAAGTTGCTCTGAGTGAAGGCACCCCTACATTTACCTTCACAACACAAATGCTGAGGCTTTCTGTACCACTCTAGAAATACAGCTGCTGTCAGACCCACAAAATACTCCCCAGTAGGTGAGTACTCAGAGTTTGGGTTTGTAAACATTTGCATGCCAAGCTATCTAACACAAAAAAGGCTTTTAAAAATAATATATCTGGGGTGTCACTCATTGCTAGAAAGACTATTGACACCTGGCTTTCCTCAGTATTTCAGTCACAGATTTGGCATCAGAACTGTCAAAACATGTTGCAATCACTCAGATGACTAATACATTAAGGTATTTTTGTGGCAGAGGGCTGGAATACTTCCCCCTTTTGTCTTTTCAATAGACATGGATTATCCCTTTCTTTCTCATTCCCTGTTAAGTCCCTAAAATGTATACTTCATTGAAACACAATGCCCAAGAGCTATACAGCATGTACAGTCCTCCCTAAACTGGACACTCTGTGTAATCTGCTTTCCTGGGAGCTCATCATTTGAGGATGAACCAGGAATCAACTTACACGAAAAAGGCTCTGTATGTTTGTTGTCCCAAGACCAGCACTGCTTGAGTTCCCCAGCTGCAAAATAGGAAGCTAAGGCCAAAGAACTCTCAAAACTCAGAGACTGGTGTCAGCAGAGATCCTGACAGTCACCCAGGGACCTTTTGCTCTTATGCCCAGAACAGGCAGCTTCTGACATTCTCCTACACCAGAACCAGTTTTGTCTCAAGAGGAATCAAGTACAATTCCATGAAAACTAAGTTTGCTCCTAGAGTACAGTAAAAATGTTTGGTTTATTTTTACCCACATGAAAGCCAAGTTTCATAGATATACCTAGGAAACCAAAATTCAAAGATTGACTTCAGCCCTTACATTTCCAAATAGTGAAAACTCTCTCTTATCTCTTCTCCTTCAATTCAGCATTGACCTCTGAAGACAGGGCATGCTTAAGTTGCCCCATAAGAGGAAAGGCATGTTTATTTAAAAGATTGAAAAGCCCTTCATTTGGTATTGCCTATATATGAAGCACAAAAAACACTGACAATTTCAATTGTCTGAGGACTTGTCCCCATCTGTAAGGTATGTCAGCCCCTACACCTTCTCCAAAGGCTGACTGACAGTTGTCACTGACCTACTGGCAGATACCCTCCCTGTCAAGGGATCACCTGCCTCCATTGTTATGGAGGGTGGACACTGGCCTTACAGGCTGCACAGTAAGGATTGTGGTTTGTAGGGTTTACAGCTAAACCAATTGACATAAGCCTTGAACATTCTTGGTCTTGCTTTTGGGATCCAAAGTTTTCAGATTTGGGATCCAGATACAAAAAGATTGTGTCTTAATGAACAGAATGCAAATTCTGTTCTTGCCTAGCCTTCTGTGGTCTTCTACTGCTTCTTCAACAGCTTTGTCTGAAATACCTCACAAGAGTCATTGCCTTCCTCTCCTTAGCTTTCATCTGGGCATGCACAAAGATAGCCTTCTTTTTATGGACGTGCATAAGGTCACACTAATCCCTGTGCTTTCTGTGCTACATAATGAAATCTATGATAGCTGAAAAGGCTTTGGCATGTGCTGCACAATTTCTGTTTTCTTTCCAAGGATTTGGTACTCGGTGTGTACTTCATTGTTTGTGGTGAGAGGAGGATTTTTCATTCCCTTGCTCCTGCACACCAAGGCCCCAATTCCAGAAAATCTTCTGCACTCACTCAGGCAAGTCATGCTACAGACTTCTGCTGTGAGTAAAGATAGCCATACAAACATGCATGCCAGGGTTTTACACTCTTATGACTTATTGTGGTCATAATGCTGATCTCCTTTTGATACCAGTCCAGAGTGAATCAGTTCAATAGATCTTTCTTCCTGTACAAAGACAATGGAAATACTAAGCAGAATAATAAATAGCATAATATTAACTAATGCTGTGTAGCTAAAAACCTTACTTTGTAATACTGTGATTGATGTTTTTATTAGTAACTTCAAGTAGAAATATTCCCCCTTTACAGTGATCAGCAGCTTCGGGGCCTTTTGATTATTATTATTTTGTATCCTCTCTGTTTTAATTACAATGTTTTGCACTTTTCTAGCATTTTTTTTAATATGAAATCTTAAATTACTTTGCAAGCATGAATTCATTTAAACCACACAACGTCCCTCTGAGGAAGCTCTTTAATTCATACACCCAAGTTATGGATGGGAAAATTCAGGCACATAGATATTAAGTAATTTTCCTAAAATCACAGAGTAAATCATCAGAAAAAACAGGAAGACAATTTAAGGACCACATGATGCCAGGTCACATGGATATGACCATGGAGAAGTATCTGTGAAGATAACAAAGACCTTGCAGGTTTCCACCTATCTGAAACCAGCTTGAGGCACCCCATCTTGTACTGCCTGCTAGATCACAGATACCTCTCTCAAATCAAATTGTTTCAACTGGTCTCAAAGGTGTGCTGGTATAACCATAGGGTGACATCACTAGTGGCATCACTACCACCACGTACTGGTTTAGACTGATGGAAAGAAGCGGGTTTGGGTTTGCCTGTGTAGGAGCTTTACTTTTTCCTCTGCTGAAGCTCTCCACCATGCCTGGAGTGCAGGGGCAGCTGACACTCGGTAGCTGCAGCAGCACACCAGCTGTAGCTAACGTTTCTTTCCCTACCTCTGACCAGCTTCATTGTACCCCTATCCGCTCTTAATGTCCAGATGTCTATTTCCATCTCTTCTAACAGCCCTGTTGTGTAAAGGAGCCAAGGACACAAAGGAATTTGACAGAAACAGATACATTTTTACTGGCAAAGCTTCTGTCTCTCCAGTGGAAACACTGCTACTGCATGATCACCTGATATGGCAATAGGTTTTGGAGACCTTCACTTTTGTTCCAAGCTCTTTTGAAATCCACAAGCCAGGCAGCAGCACAAGGAGGGAGCAGAACCCGTGCAGCATCATGAGTGCTGCACATGCAGGGCCATGACATTGCATACAGGTAAGATGGTCTGCACCCACAGCATTGGTTGAAATTAGTGGGTTCTAAAGGTGATGAATATCTCTCCAAACTGGATCATTACTGTGAACTAGCTGCTTTAGGAATAATTTCATCTATGTTAACAAGGTTCCAAGTACTTTTAGGGCTCCACTCATTCTCCTTCTTTGAATGCAGTTATGAATTAAAATAACATATTTACCCCAGTTCAATCCTTCTTCCCTCTCTTATTTTCCTCCTTATTTTTCTCTTAAATGCTACAGAAATTGCTTCCTTGGGACATGAAAACTAATGTATGCAAATTGTTACATGACATTACCACTGCTGTGGTGCCACTATATTGCTGAGATAGTTAATTACCAGGATAATGCAGTTTGTCTGTTCTCTATCCCCTTGTGCTGTTCCTAAAAGGAAACAAAGAAAACGACATCAGAGAGACAAAGAGAGAAAATTCAGTCCCCTGTTAATAACCACCATAAAGGAAATAAAGGATTAAAGGCCACTTGCAGCACACATGGCATACAGCTTTGTAAGGCACAGATGCTGAAGAGGGTCTCAGAACTGGGTTTGCACCTGGCCACATTATTCATCAAGAGAGAAACCTTAAGATGCTTTCTTAATTTACACTGAATTGCTTTTATGCCAAAAGGAATTTCACAGAAGTGAGATCTAAGTGAAAACCAAGGCCAGTGGCAAGAGCATGGCTTGGATTCAGATAATGTCTCTGGTCTCAATTTTGCTGCTTTCATGCAGCTATCACATTATCAGGTGACTTAAATTGCTGTTGCACTGCTTGTCTGTAAAAGGAGAGGTAACTTCGTTCCCCAGAAAGGAGTTTGGGATTTACCTGAGAGTTGAAATCCTAATTTCCTGGTGCCTCCCGACAGGGTAATATGTTCCCAATCACTGAGAAGCCAGGTCCTCACAAGACATAAGTAATGTCATCACCAGGCTTTTCATGCTCACTGCAATCAGTGATGGCTTTTATGAAAGCCAGTGACAGAGGGTGGTCCTGAATAAAAATGAAATGATTTTGCCTCAGGAAGCATACAGACTTAATAAAAAAATAAAAATCAAGAAGCTCTATGTATTCTAATGGCTATGTAATTTTTAGAGTTGTCCTGTGGGATTTAATAGTAATAGCTAGATGGAATACACAATTGCTTATTGCATTTAAAGAGTTATTTATTTATTTTAAATTTGTTTCTATTGATTTCATCTGATTTCTTTATAATCACATTTGTGCTGCTCCTCCCAGATTCTATTAGACACTTCCACAAAGGCAGAGACTGTCCCTGTTGGTGACAACCATTAAAAGGGTCAGTTGTCCTGAAAGAAAGAGAAAGAGATAATGAGAAAACCCAGCGCTCACCAAGTGGGCAGGCACCAACACCCCACCTTCAGTTATCTCCAGCCAATAAAACTACATGGTGATGAGGTAATGCTTGCATCTGATCCTTTATGGCAGCGCTTCAGTGGTTTGTAATTCTCCTTAAACAAGACAAAACCGGGAGACTTCTTTCTCTTGTGCTGGTGTGAAGGAGCATATGAATTCGGATCCTCACAGTTACAGGGAAAGGGTGGTGATGGGAAAGCTGCCAGTGCTCAAGCTTTCCTTCTCTTCCCTCTTTTCCAACACATAAGCAAGTTTGAAGTGTTTTACTTGTGCAAATTAAAGAAAATCCAAGCAGGTGGTTTGGTTCCTGATGCAGACAAATCCCAGGATGGACCAGTTCCAAAGGCTTCTGAGTATATGTAGAAAACTGTCATTTTTCTCTCACTTACAAACTGGCTCACTTTCCCTTCATGATCCTAGTACAACCAAGGGGAAAAAAGAAAAAAAAAAAAAGAGAGAGATTTTGCGACTCAGTATTTAAAACACATCAGTGGGGGGAAAGACCACAGAAACAGCTTTGTTTTCCTCAGCCACTTTATTTTGTATGCATTTCAGTCATGCCTGTATATTTTCTGCAACAGGAAGAACAGCTTCTCCTGCTGGGGCCAGTACACCACAATAGGCAGTGATGGTATATGGGGCAGGCTCCTGAAATAACAGAGAACTGTCATGTAAACCTTGCAAGCAGATTGTGTGTTACAGGCAACACTTTTGGGAGGGAGACAGTAATTCCCCTCTTCATGCTTAGTCCCCAGGCTACCTCTGCAGGCTTGTAAGGTGGAAGAAACCACCTTGTTACCAACAGAATACATTTGGTGAGAAGTCACGGCAAGGAAGAGAGGGGTTGATGCCCAACAAACCTGGTCCCAACCATCACCGATGTCCTCCTAATTGCTCTCAGAGCAAGAGCCAGCCTGGTGGTGTTTTCCAGTCACTCTCCTGACTGCAAGAATGATTTAAAATGAATTAACCGCCTTCTGTACTTGCACATCACCAGCTGAATAATTGTCCTCGGCTGGCCGAACATTTTTAAGTGCTCATTTTTCTGCTAGAAAAAGTATTTCTCCCTTCAATCAAGTGCAATTGCCCTAGTCATCTCTTTTAATTATTGTTTCTCCAGAATATATATTCCCTAGGGATCTTCTTGCTAATACCAGTGGATATTTTATTAGAGGATTATAGTGACCTGCTGGGGCTGGTGGCCATCTTTCATCTGCAGTAAGACAGTGTTAAAATTTTATGGATGTGGATACTGGGATGGCTTGTGGGTGTGTGTGGGGGTGGATGAGGCAGAAATGGAGACACATATGTGAATAGCAATTGTGCCTCTTGAACTAGAGCCAAAACTCCATATATGCCCAGCTGGGCAAGTCCATATGGAGCCTCTGGGGCTGGGAGCCACAGACATGTTACTTATTTTTGAGACTGCTTCCAATTTAATTGCTGAAGTAGACCCTTTTCTTTATTTCAAGAGGAGTTACAGTGGGAAACCAGAGATACACAGCTTGGCTGTTATTCTAGTATAAATCCACCCAAAGAATGGCAGTGGGAAATCAAAATCCCCTGTTACTTTACACAGCTTTCAGCTCCAGTCCAATCAGAAAGAAACTAAAGAAGAAGTGGAAGAATGTTTCCTATTGTCAGCACATGTGCTTCAGTGCACCCCAATACACAGATAAAAGTCCAATAAAAAGAATGGAGTCGATATGAGCTCAAAGAAATCCCACTCTACATGTGGAGCCCAATGGCCCTTCTCCTTAAAGGCAGGAGATACACTGTTTTGTACATCATGTTGGGAGAAGGCTCAAATGGAAGAGCTAGAAAAGTGGGTATCTCAGTGACTGTCTTCTTTCTATTCTGTAGTCAGCTTGGTAAAATATGTCTTTTACTATACAGGGGTTTCTCCTTTGCCCTTTCCCATTCTCTGCAGCCAGTAGAAAAGGCATTCTGGACAAATTTTCTCACTCATCTCCACTGCATTTGTTTTGCAACATAAATGTAGTATTACTGTTGCCAGTGACAACTTGCCCTCTTCACTAAGCAACACAGGATGGATGTGCAGAGCCATGATGAGAATGTTTTTCAAAATGTTCCCTGATATCTAAATAGCATCATTGCACATTGGTGAAAATACTTGTCCATCTGCTCCCTGGGGTCCTATTATATAAAAGAACTCTGCCTTTGCATGTATACTGCCTCTACAGGGGCAGCCATTTGCCAGTTCAGGGATGCTCTAGCCTGTTAGAGTCACAAGGGGCTATAAAAAGCCACCTAAAAGATGGCAGCAACTAGACAATATAGTCAAATATCCAACTCTTTGTTCCTTCCTGTTTAGTTACTTGATCCTTATTCCTGAGTCCAGAGTGGGAATTGGTTTCTCCATGCTACAGGAAGAGTGAAGACTGAGAGTGCAATTGCAAAGCTAGATCACCTGAAATTTTCCTTGCTTCCAGATGCACAAGGAGGAACATACCTAGCCTCTAAAATTCAGAATGACATCCTGATTTTGATGTATCCTGATGGTTACAAGTTTTTTAATCATCTGATCCAGATCAGCTCATGACAGAAATGGACCTAGGCACAATCAGCTCAGAAACTGTCACTCCACTCGCACAGATGTGCAGATACTGTACTTTGTCTGGGACCACGTTTAAGTAAAACTTCGTATATTCAAGAGATAAATACTCCTGTATATCCCCCTACAGGGGGGATACTGTGAATAACAGCTGAGGGTCACAGTCTGATCTCTGGAACATCTACAGGTATTTAAAACTTCCACTTTGAAGAACTGCAAAAACTGTCACTGCTGTGGTAGAAAGAGAGAAAACAATGCCTCCTGCAGAAACCAGGTTTGGTATATTGTGTCATGAACAAAAGGGGAACACCTAGAAGAAAAGACAAATATTTTTTTGGCAAAGCAGTGAGATAAGAACTAAGTCACCAAGGAAGAGGGAGTCAAAATATACACAAACCATCAGGAGAAAATAATGCTATGGGGAAGGAAGATGATATGTAAGCATCTAGTTGGCATGACCAAGATAAGACATATGGAGGGAAAATAGACCTCTGCAAAAGCAGGTGAGAGAGCAAGTGAAGAATGAAGGTAAGCAGTGAAGTCAGATTTTTTAGCAAGGGTCAAAGCATGTACCTGATGATTTGGAGCACATCACTTTGTCGATGACACACTGGAAACTTCTTAGTGGAACCTGCTTTCCAGAAATGCATAAACTCTCAGCTCCTGAAGGTCAAGGGTCCTTTACAAAAGCAAACAATAACATTAGGGGTTTTGATCTCACATAAAAGAAGGTAAATCACACCACTACTGCCTGGACTGCCTGCTTGCAGAAATGTTGGCTACCACTACCTCAATGAAAAAGGAAATTGAGAAATTTTGATATAGGAAAGAGTCTCCTCATGCCTGAAGGAACATGCAGCTTGAGGATAGACAGTGCAGCTTCCAGAAATGGGATTATCAAGGGGCTAAAGTAGGTGGGTGCAGGTAGGCGATGGCATGGGAAGGAACCATGGGCATTTATTAGCAGGGGAATGTCATGAGACCATTGGCAGGGAGACTAAGATATCACAGTGAGAAGACAGAATAACAAGTCCAAATCCTACACATCAGCTTCCTTGTGTGTAAGGAGGCTGTAGCTGCAGTGTCTCTCTGACCCCATTATTCTGTGGGAAATATCTCTCCCATCCAACACATCTTCACGTGCCCATTACATGAGGAAGGAACAGCCATACCTTGTCTCAGCTCTCTATTGCACCTGCATTCAGCATTAGCTCTACAAAGGTTATTCTGGTGTTTCATAAACTGGATCTGACCTACATGAAGTTTTTCACTTAAGCATTTTATCTCTCTATGTTTACAGCATAGTATCCTCCTGTCCTTATTTCATATAAATTCTTTTGCCACTGATGACAATATTTTATCTTTCTATCTTCATATACCTTCGACCCTAAGTGCTGATTTAAATGCACCTCTTCAGAGTCTGTTCATTAAATGCTAAAATATGTGTGTGCCTTCGCCTCAGCAAAAAAAAAAAAATCTACCTACTGAGATCCTTTGCTCTGCAGAGGTAACTACTGCATCCTTGAAAGATAAGGAGATAACACTAAGAGGAAAGCTAACAAGCAACAAGAGAAAACTTGGTGACCACAGAAACTGGACAGCTGTAATGAGATACCAACTGAAAATAAGACAGCACTGACACTCTGTTCTACACAGAGACAACACCATTCATCTTGCCTAATGAGCAGTGTGCCACAAAATGAGCAAACCCTGGGATTCAGCACAACTGAATAATCTCTACTGCAGGCTGCACTAATAGGTAAACTTAATCTGGTGAAGAGTCAACATACTTAGCAAGCACAGCAGAAGAAGCCCATGATTATTACATGAGGGGAGAAAACAAACGGAATTGCTAAGTTATTCGAAAGCACATAGACAAGAGGTGTTTTCAAAATTCTTAAAATAATCATCTCTTTTTGCTGTTTTTACAAGTTGCTTCATGGAAGATTGAAACTGAAACATGATTCCTTAAAAACTTCTTCGCTTACTTTTCTTGTTGGGCTGTGTCACTTTGAGATCAGATGAAGACAATGTGCTTTGTTCCAGCAGCAAGTGTTTTTCAGTGGGACACATTTCAGCAGCACAACTTCATGGCCCCACAAAAATCTCAGAGACAAAAGGATCAGTCACTGGCACAAAAAACAAGAACATCCAGTACCAGAAATATTCTGAAAAGTGATGTGACAGTTTTAGAAGATACATACATCTGTAAGTTTCAGTGCACTAGTGAGCTATTAAGTATGGTAGGTTGGAAGAATCACTAGCAACAATAATCCCATAATTACCTAATGTGGAATAGAGGGATTCTTTGCACCTTTCTTTGGTTTGTTTTGGTCACTTTTTGATACACTGGACTGGACAACAGTAGCCACTGAGCTGGCTAAATATCACAACTATTTTTATCTTCCTACTTTTATAGTACCAAGCTGTACATCTATGATACCTTTCATACCTAATTCCTGGAATGCATTACAAGTCTAAGGACAAGACCTTCAAAAGCTACCATGTGTCTTTTTCCAGTCGATGCCAACTAAGAATGTGTTAAGAGCACGTTCTTGGCCTGCGCTGTAGTGGCTTTGTGCCACTTGGTCCTGCTAAAAATCAGCAAGTATCCAGGATGTGCAGTAGCATACCAAAAGAAGATTAAATTCCCAATAATATTAATGAAAAAGCTTTTATTAGTTTCAGTAGCATGGACAGAGCTTATTCAGCTTTGCTAGGGACTGTGAGGCGGGCAAACCCAAAAAGTAAGGACTTAAAGCACTGTCTGGGTGCAACATGTAAGACAAGTCATTGTGTCATGGGTGGAGGGGCAAGCAAAGGGGAACAGCACATCAGACCGAATCTATAGGGAGAAGTAACAAACTAAACACAATTCTCAAGCTGCAAATTGGCCAGAGAGATAACAATATCTGTTCTTCAGGGGAAAAACACTCATCTGAGATCAGATTAGTTAGCAATACAAGCTATGAGTAATATAGTCTTATTCATCACAAATGTTTCATTCATTCCTGTTCCAAAGGAAGAAAATAAAATCAGCAACTAATAACATTTAGCATTTTTGTGGCACTGCTCATTTCACATTGCAAAACAGTAATTTAAATGTTTTGGTACAAAGGCTGGTTTACATATGGGTCACTGAACCACTAAAATGCAGCCTCCACACGGAAAATATAGATTGCAATAGCAGTAGGAAAAGGTGTTTTCAGTGAAAAAGTGATGAAACAAAAATCTGTTCAGTGAACAATGTCAGGAAACACTCTGTGACTGCATAGGACTAGGAGGTCCTAGATGCCTAAGTCAGCATCCAGAAGACACCAGTACATCACCTGGAACGTGCCTTAGCTTCCCAAGGAAAAAAGGAGGTTGAGTCACAGAAAATGAAGGGTATTTTCTTCTGAAAATGGCTCCTGTCTGCTGACATGGCCCTTGAGCACTAGAAGGAAATGAAAGGAAGACAGGCTTAGGAAGTACCCAGATGTCATACTTGGCCAAGGCAATATTGGTAGCTGTCAAGGGACCCTGATGTGTAGTCAAGGCCTGCTCTGCTGCTAAAGTGCACAATACAAAGACAGTGTTTGTCTTCTTATCAATTACTGCATTACACTTATCAGAAATTAATTTTACCTTCAGGAAAAAGAAAAAAAGCCATCACCTCCCCACTCCTCACCACTGTTGCCTACAAAGTACTTGGTTCCAACAATTAAGTTATTGAATCATCCCTGGGCTAGTACTTCTACAAACGGAGAATGGTGCATGGCTTAGAAGGACACATATTTTCTAGATTGTCTCAGGGCTAGGTAGCATTCCTATAGACTTTATTCTCCCTTGGGGTGCAGTTTAGAAAAAAGAAGCAGCAGGACTACATGGAGACTGTGCAGTGTGAGTAAAGTGGTTTGCATTTTCTAGGATGTCTTTGAAGGACAAAGCAGAGAGCAGAAAGAATGGCTTCAAAGTAGAGAATAAATTCCTAACATCATCTAAATGAAACTGGTTACTCCTCATTTATGCTGTCAGAATATTAATGGCTTTTAAAACAGGTCAATCCAAGAAGTAACCAAGTGAAAAGAGAGAACTATCATTACTGATACTCCTTTAGTCCTCCTATTTCTGCCTCTGACTACAAGCCATTTCCTGCCAGCTGGAGGAGACTTGTCAGCTGGTGCTGGTCCATGCCTCATGGGGACTCAGCCAGCAATGGGCTGGGGAAGACTTTGGTGGCCTCAGAGGCAGAGTTAGAATTCTTCCATCACAAGAGAAGAAAAGAGCTGGACGACATCACTGACCAAGGCATTGCTCCAACCTTTCCCTGCCTGAAATACCACAGGAGACAAACCCAGGGGAAGCAGAAACCCTGAGGATGCTTTGGTAGAAGACCCTTCTTGGGACTGTTCACTGTAGGGAATGAGGGTTTCTTGTGTGCAACATGGATAGCAGGTACTGGAAAAGGACTGGCACAAGTATTGGGCAGGGGCCTATATAGCTCCTTCCCAGTCTCTGAGGAGCTCTTCCCAAGCCCACTTACTTGTGGTTTCAGCAAAGACCACAGAAACAGCTGGCTACGTAGAGCAGCACACAGACTGGAGGCAGCCATCACGGGACAGTCACTTGGAGTTGGTCATAAACAGTGTTGATTGCACCAGACACTACCCTAGAAGGTTTCTTGGAAAAGGCTCTCTGCTTTAAAAACTTGATTTAGGCATAACAAAATCCAAACAATTTTCATCTTATGCCAGACTGGGTCAATCCTTGGGGGCAAAATATTTTGTATATGCACAATATTTAAATATTTTATAAATGCCTCCTGCTAGTGACTGCATACTTACCTAGCTGGTGATGTTGGCCAGTTAGAAAGCCACTTGTTCTTCAGCACTGAAGTCTTATCTAATACTGAAAGATGTCTGTTTGGCATCAGACAATAGAGATGTCCAAGTCTCTTTTTTTCTGCCAGAGTCCCTCAGCCTCAGATAATACAAGAATACTTAAAAATATTTTTTGGCACTTAAAAAAAACCCAAACAGTCCAAAAGTAAAGTATTTGCAAACATGTAAATGTGTCAGCTAGCTAGGTTTGCTTTATTTTCTCCCACTTTCAGAAATCAAACTTCTGGAAAATATTGACAACTTTTATGTGACATTTCAGTTAAAAGAAGAAACCCACCACACCCAACGGTGTGATAGTAGGATGATTATTGTGTGACTCATGGCTGTAAGTATAAAAACAAGAGTTTATAAAGTATGCACTTGATCTCTGGGCTGCCCACCTACACTCAATTTCCTCTGACTGTGGAATGTCCTTTGGCAGCTTTGCAGCTAACCAATATCCAGGAGGAAACACTACAACTTGTACAGTATTATTTTTCTAAATGCCGTGTGATCATATTTCAGCCAGTCAGCACAAGGTTACTTGTAGAACACAACCATACCTTGTGAGAGATAAGAATTCATAGGGCCATGGATAGAAATTGTGTGCTCAGATAGTACAGAGATGAATACATTAAAACTCCTCAACAGGTATTACACTAAAAGGCATCTGAAAATTTTCCCCTTTCTGTCACAACTTTCTCACTCACAAGCCAAGCATTGTGCTAGTAGCCTGTCTGTCTATACACCCTGTACATGGTAACATATGAGTATTGATGGAAATACTGCTCCTTAACTCAGCTACTCTTCTGCATTATTGGAGTCCTGTGCCTAATGCACATTCATCACTCCTACATCGTGGTCCCCAGTGAAGCTGTGACCACCTCTGTAGAAATCCCTTGCTGGACATTCAGTGCACTTCTGTTGCATAGTAAGCTTCCTGTGAGAGTGAGTGGAGGCTGCTTTAATAGTATTGTCTTTCACTTGTGGCATCCTTCTTTTAGCTGGATCTGTATAAGCCAGCCTGGAGAAGACATCTGTGCTAAACCTGCTTGTGGTCTTCCTGAGAACAGAGGTGACCCTCACAGTTACTCAAAATAATCATAACTGCATGCAATTCTCAGTATTCTCTAGTGTTCGTTGATACTATCTCATACTCTTTAAGCAATTCAGTCTTTCTTCTACACACAACATTTCCTGGAGTTTCTTCTAAGGGAACAGAGCCTCTCCTCTTTGGAGGCAAAAGTTTTTCTTCTCATCCTGACAGTCTGGTGTTTCCATAGCGTGTCCCAGTCAGAGCACAGACATTAATCCTAAATGCTTCTGTTTGTTTTTTCACCTCTTGCATAGTGAGAAGAAGGGGTATTCTGCTTGACTCACCACACAGCTAAGCACTTCATCAAAAACAGTTCCATACTTATTATCCAGAAGTCCTAAGAAGTCACAAAAGGTTGCCTCAGTCATGACACGAGTCCCCTGTGCTTTGTCAGCAGCATCTAGTAAAATTCCAAGTAATAGCATCTGAGAAAGAACACACAAAAATATCAGCTCAAAAAATTCCAAACTAGGGACATCGCAAAGCTAGAACACTGCAGCAGAGTACTTTAGCACCAAAAAGTCCGGAGCAGCAGGCCAGTAACACCCACCTGGCACACTCAGTGGCTTATTTGATCTCAAGGAAAAACAAAGGTTCACTTCTAACTTTGGGTGCATTAAAGCACTGACATTCTACATTCAGATAGACATTGGGCCTCTCACTTGTTTCTTAGACATTAAAAATAAAATCTCAGCTGTTTGTTTTGGTTTTAAAAGAATTATTAGGATTCCAGTACTGTCTTCTTCCCCAGGATACTTTGAATCATAAAGGTCTGTCTTGAAAGCTGTAAACAGGCAGTGCAATGGGAACTCACAGGCTTGACCTTGCTGCTAACCTACTCTGTGATCATCTCTCTGCTTCTCTGTAGACAGGCAGAGAAAATAATGGCATTTACCTGAGTTTGTAGAGCAGTTGGAGTTGTTGGTTTTTTTTTTTCCTGAAGAGTTGTGATCTCTAAACTAAAGATTAACACAACTTCAACCTCACTCCAAACCTTGCAAAAAACCTCTGCTTGGCACAGAGCAAAGCTGCAGGTGCTGAAATGGAACCTGTACTGTAAGGGGATAGGATTAGGGCATGCTTCTGCTCCTGCTGCAATATCTGTCTCTGAGGCAGCCCTTGCTCAGCAGGACAGATCCTTCTTTCCCAGTGTCCACCTTCCAGAGGACTGTGTCACAGACATATCCCTTGCACAAACTCCTTTGCTGAAGTAAATTCAAAACTAGTATGGGTAAATAAATACCAGGCTGCTCGGTCCACCCATTCACTTCAACACATTAGGTGGCAGCTACAACACGAGGTAATTTCTGAGCAGAAGGGAAACTGATGCTTTTCCCGTGCAGCCTTCATAAAAAGCAAGAAGTAAAAGGGCCAAATATATGTCAGCAATCCAAACAATTGGATGGGCCTGATCCAAAATCCCCTGAAAGCAGTGGAAAGACTCCCACTGACTTCAAAAAGGTCCTGCCTGAATAGCAAATGAAATGTTACTGGGGATGTTACACATCTTAGTTTATTTCCTGTACGGAACTGAGTTCCACCTTTTCTGCACATGCCAGCAAATTCTCCCATGCACCCACTTTTTTTTTTCCTTGCATCTTCCCTCCCTGCCTTGAAAAAAGGCTGATATCAACAATTATTTTTCAGTGCTGTAGATTAGTCATGACTGCAACTTTCTTCCGCAAAGGAAAACAGAGAGTCCTTCCCTCTTCCAGGAACCTCCATGACAGCTATGTAGTGGGATGGAGTAGTCCACCAAGCTGCCTGGTGAGGAAGGCGTGCTCCTGGCACTCCACACTAACCACTCTACCTGTTCCACCAGCATTGAAACTGCCTCTCTCCTGTGAGGCTGGAGGGCAGCCTTGCTCCTGGAAAGGCAACTAACTTGCTCCTCAGCATCTGCACAGACTGTGTTATGTTCATTTTGCATGAAAATCAGGCTTTCTGTTTAGGTTTTTAACAATGCTTTGTACTTTGGGACTACAAAATCATGTATCAGAGCACTTCACACAATATTACTTTCTTTACTAAAGGAAAAATTCCAGAGCTCTCACTTTTCAGTTCAATTTCTTCCGTTCTCCAGAACCAAAATGACTAAGGACTTGACAAATCCAGAGACAGCCTTGACATCTGTACCTATGACATGGGGATGGAGCTATAGTGCTCAGCAGCAAAGACTGCTACAGCGTTACGCAAGGAACTGAAGAGATCAACTTCTCCCGTCCCAACTTCTGTTGGAGCAGTGAGCTCAGAGACAGTCAATAGGGTGCTCATTATCTCCTGTGTTTTAGTCAATGTTAAACACAATGCTAGTGCTTTAAAACATAGAAAGCAACAATAATAGATTATCATATCAGTATTCTGCTTCACTGGAGCTAACCAGACCTGTTTCAGAACAAGCAATATAATTTTGCATGGGTATTATATTACCCGAGGACATTAAGTCCTGGGGAAAAAAAATAAAAAACCCTCAACCACCAAACCACAAACCAGTCCTGGAATCATCTACAAAAACCCTATCCCTGTGTGTGTGCATGTGCTACACTTATCCCAGGATGACAGGACAGCTAATTCAGCAACAGGACATATGGTGCTGGGCAAATGATGACAAATGCTGCAGTGTGAAGGGCACTCATCTGACTGGTAGCGATGTGAGAAGCCAAGCAATTCCAGTTCTCAGAAGCCTTTTTGCCTCCTGGAAGGCTGTAAATAAAAGGGGAACTATCATCTTTGGCCTGAAGATTGTGGTGTTGTGATAAACAGAAAATCTAATTAATCAGAAGCATTATGTCTGATATGTGTAAACTTGTGGCTAAGCAGCTATAAATTATAGCACCATATTAAATTACTGGAAACAACATTTCCTGCACAAAGCAACCTCTGCAGTCTGTAGGGAGATCTCCCAATTTCAGGTGTACATGTTAATCACTGCTTTAATTTTTCCACTTAAAATGAAAGAATAGAATCTGTGCAGATCAGGAAGTTCAAAAAGTCTTTCAATCTGGAGTATTAAACCATCTGATGTTCTTCGTGAACTTTAAGCTCGTAACACATGCACAGAGTGAACAGGTGTCTTGAAGATGAAGGTAGCTTGAATGATGTGCACAACTAATAAGAACATTTTTAGTTTTCAGCCATACCACAAAAATGCTGATTAAGTCAAAGTCAAAATGTTTCACCAAGATATACTAGTGATATATTTTGATGAAGTTTGCAACAGAATATCTCAACAGTTCAAAGGTGGACTCTGGCCATTTCTTGAGAGACTGCCTGAACTGAAAACCTTGTCTTTTCCATTTAAAAGCTTTGAATTGATTCCTAGGTAGAACTGAAGCAAAAAATTAACACTTAAAAAGTTTTTCCAAAAATTGAGGTCTTACTCACAGAACTGTCCTTTAGCACCTAAGTACCCCTTGAATGTATGTTATTACCAGGAATTCATTCAAGACTGTACATGCAGACACACATATGTGAGTGTGAGAAATGTTGGACCTAATGAAAGGAGTCAAATGGACATCCCTTGAGACTACTTTATAAAGAATCCTATTATACACCTGGCCAACAATTGCAGAACATCACTGCACCACAGGCGAGTGTTAATGTAAAAGTGAGAACTGACTGTGTAGCAAGTTGATGCCTCAATACAGTCAATGTTCCAAAACCTACTGGCAGAAGCAGGAAGATCAGTTGTTAGGGTGGCACTTTTTACAAGGCCAGAGGGGCCTCAATGGAAAATACTGTTCCTTGTCAAGGTGTCATCCAAAGCCATATCAGGCACAAAAAGCTTATCCTGTCTGTTAAGCCTCCTGGTGTGTCCTATTGAAGAAAGCATAATGTTCAAATGAACCAAAATAGGAGAAAGTAGAGGTGCAGGCCAGAGACATCAACATGAAGGAGTTCAAGAAGGACAGGGAACTGCTTGAAAGAGTCCAGCACAGAGCCACAAAGATGATTAAGGGAGTGGAACATCTCCCTTATGAGAAAAGGCTGAGGGAGCTGGGTCTCTTTAGCTTGGAGCAGAGGAGACTGAGGGATGACCTCATTAATGTTTATAAATATGTAAAGGTCAAGTGTGAGGAGGATGGAGCCAGGCTCTTCTCAATAACATCCAATGATAGGACAAGGGGCAACAGGCACAAGCTGGAACATAGAAGGTTCCATGTAAACATAAGAAGAAACTTTTTCACAGTGAGGGTGACAGAGCACTGGAACAGGCTGCCCAGGGAGGTTGTGGAGTCTCCTTCTCTGAAGACTTTCAAAACCCACCTGGATGTGTTCCTGTGTGACCTAATCTAGGTGATCCTGCTCTGGCAGGGGGGTTGGACTAGATGATCTTTTGAGGTCCCTTCCAACACTGAACATTCCATGATTCTGTGATTCTATGTTACCTTTTTGAGAAAAGAAAAGGTGTGCAGTGAATTAGGAGGGTCAGTGAGCTCCAGTGGTTAGACTCCTCATACTTTCATTGAGGGACACCTGTCAGAAGCATAGTCTGAAGAGAGAGTTGGAGTTGGCTAATCATGCTGAGTGAAGCACCCAGATGTCTGGCTGTTTGAAGGCCGAAAGCACTGAGTTGATATTAAAGGCCTGTACCACAGTCACTGATGTTATGCTAATCTTAATATTGTCTGCAAAACTTACTAGGAATGGGCAAGCTATTATGGGGAAAAAAACCTAAAGCAAACAGATTGCTCTCAGACATGTCAAAGAAATTACAAATTCAGCAGAAGGAGTCCCCTTGTTCCTCAGTCCGCTCTGAAGTTGAGCACTCTTCTAAACAGCACTGATGACACATGGTTCAGAGGGACTTTCCCAGCAGCAAGGATTCACTGGGTCAGACAATAGGCTCCATTTCCCTTTCTCACAATGTTTCAAGCAAGGAACTGTTGGGAAAGACACATCATGCTAGAGCTCCACTTCTTTAGTTTTGAGGACTGTGGATCCAGTATCTTTTATTGGCCCTGCCATGGCTGACACACCTACCCATGTTAAAGTAAAATAGTCAAGATAAGCTGAATAACTGTGTAAATAACTTCCCCTTTAGCAAACAATGCAAAAATTCAAATACTGTCAGGGAATTATTCCAACAACAGTGATGCTATCACTGGGCATTTATTAATATATCCCATTTCCAGATAATAACTACAGCAGGCAGGGCTGGGTTCAACACACCTGTGCTTTTTCTCCACTGTAACCAATGACACTGGAGCAAATGGACATGTAAAATTCACAGGCAATACTTTTCCTGGGGTAAGTAGTTTGGAAGCCTTAATCTCTTATCTACTCATTCTTTAGTCCTTCCCTCAATATCCTACCACCTGCTGTTAGCAGAGTGCTACCAACTTTATTGAGTCTGCCCAGGGACCACTTAAGTTCACAGAGAGCAAGACCCCATTTGAACACTGTTCAGGTAACTCTACCCATTTTGCAGTGATTATATTAAACCAGTTTACCCCTCACAAGTAAGTTGAGGGCTGGAAGGCTGTCTACCTAGAATTGCCTTAATGCCTTCTTGAGACATGAGGAGAGAACAAAGGGTCATGCTCTCCGCAGAACTGGAAGAGGGTAAAGATACGCCTTGAGGAAGTGAAGGGCAGATCATTTATGAGGTGAAATGTCTCATCCAACATAGATTTGGGAAACAAGGTTCTAACTATATGAAGAAAAGTCTTTCCCATTCCATCACCATTTTTCTCAATATTCTGAGATTTATCAGCAGATCCAGACAAGTAAGCAAGTACACATTAATGGATAACGAGTACCTCGCTCTCCTGCTGTCCTGTCCTTCCCACCCCAGACTGTCCCTCACCAAGGAGACCTCCAGAGGTCTAGCCTCCTATGGTGTAGCATTTGAGTGCTGGTACTCTCCTGTTCTGTCAGTCCTGGGCACTGCCTGGAAGTAGTGAGAACAATTGATAACTTTTTGGTTACTGTCAGGTGAGGCAAGGCAGGACACTGAGAATAAGGAGATAACCACAAAGCGGCATGGTTATGCACATTGTATCTTCCTAGCTGTGCAACAAAATCTCACAGAGGCAGATGCAAAGAGCAAATCTCTCTCTACCTGTTCTTCAAAAGAGCAGCTAGGGAGCCTACCTTGTGTTGAAGTTAAAAAGGATTTGCTGGGAGAACTTGTTCAGTGTAGTGAGATTGCAACTTGATCTTCTTCTAGTCACGACTGAAGGTCAGGATGACCCTTTCTAGGGCTCCAGCTGAATGCAGTCTGCCATCACTGATCATTGCACAAATACGCTCTACTACGGATGAGTGCTTGATGGGCTTTTATGTAAGGTACTCCAATACATGGAGAGAGACAGTTTGAATTAGCCTGTCTTGTCAATGACATATGAGAAAGCCCAATTTTCACTCTGATACAGATAGGACTTCCATTATTGAGGCCCTTACAGCCTTACAGTTTAGGGATGAAAAGACAGAGGTTATAGTGGCCCTGTATACTTTACCCCTTGATAAACTCAGTAGCAGATTTCTTTATGAAGTGAATACTTGCTACAGCTTCATGTCAAAAAAATCTCCACAAACCTCCAACAAAAAATTCCCATGGAAATGTGAGAAACAAAACCACAAGATCTGCTTTAGGAAACATCTTAAGACACGATACAAGCTGGGAACTTTCATTTTCAGTTGACCTCTGAGACTAAAATGAAAGGCTCTGAAAATACATTACTGCAATCCTTCAGGTGAGAGCCACAGCATGGAACACCTCTGGGGCAGCGTGGCTGCTTAGGGCTAGCTCCAGCAGGCAGCTAAGCACCACACAACTGTTCATTCATATCCCCCCTGCTCCAGCCGGGGATGGGGAATACAATCAGAAGGGCAAAAGTTAGAAAACTCACACAACTGCTCACCACCAGCAGACCAATACCCAGCCAACCCCCAAGAGCAACAGTAGCCCTGGCAAACTTTTTCCCTAACTTTTATTGCTAAGAATGGCATCATATGGTGCAGAATATTCGTTTGGTCAGTTGTGGTTAGCTGTCACAGCTGTGTGTCCTCCCAGCTCCTTGTGCACCCCTAGCCTACTTGCTGGCAGAGCAGCATGAGAAGCAGAAAAGGCCTTGACACTGTAAGCACTGCTCAGCAATAACTAAAACATCTCTGTGTTATCAACAGTTTCCTGCACAAATACAAAACATAGCTTCACATGAGCTACAATGAAGAAAAGTAACTCTGTCCCAGCTAGAACCAGTACAATGGCTTTGATGGGTAATGCAGGGTTGCAGCACCTTTTACATAGCATTGTAAACTAAATTTCCCTCACCTCAGAAAATGCTGGACTAGGAGAAGAGGAAAGGAACTGTCTTTTTGGAAATTTATCCCTTTTGATATTTGTATTTAGAGCTGCCTGTGATATGCTTGAATGGCTGCTGACAGGTATGACAGTGTCTCTGATTACAGGAACATTATCAGTTGAGGCACTGCCATTAAATGCTGCACAGTGAGTGCCTGCATCCGGCTGCCCTTTTAAGACTCTGTGTGTCTTAAAACTTCTCTCTTCCTTTTCCAGTCATCTACCTTTCAGGCTGATTTCAGCATCACTGTTCCTCCTTTCTCCTCCCTGATAGGATATTTTGGAATGTATTGCTGATTGTCGTCAGCTGTAATTGTTAAAAAATGTAAATGTGCTTCAGAGAAGAGGAAATACAGTATCTGTGACTCATCCATACTTCAGGCAAATTCTCTAGTTGAAGGGGAAAATGAAAAGACGGGCCCTAAAAAAAAAAAAAAGTAGGAGGCCGGAATAATGAAGTTAAACAGGAAGAGAAATTGAATACAGGTTTCAGAAGCAGCAAACATCTGATCCACAAGAAAGTAACAATAGCCTGAGAAATTAGTTATTCCAGATGCACTGCATATCCTGCACACAAGGGGAATAGTAGACCTCAGCTCACAGAAACGTACAGCCTATTTTGGTTTGCATGAGGGACAGGCCAGCTTCTGACACACAGAAGGTGAGAAGCACCTGGCCCCCACACAACTCCATTGACTGCCGTGTAAGGCAGGATATTAGCACCTGGCTATCTACCAGGAACCCTACTTGGAAATAATTGTGCGGCACTGTGATATTTCCTTTCTGTTTCGCTGTTGTGTTTTGAGTCACTGAGGTCAGACACGAGGGCTTTAAAGGGCCATAAGCTGCGTGTGTGCAGAATCAGTGGGACAAACCCTTGTCATCCTTCCACTGCTGCTCATGAGCAAGACTTTCATTCCTATGAAATAACGCTGTTGTGTCACTGCCTGCCTTGCAGTGTCAGCTCATGCACATCACTCCCTGTTCCTGGCCGTCCTGAGGACAGCAGTTTATGCAGCACACTCACCCTGGGCCTCTGGGGAGCTGCTGGTGGCATCCAGGTGGTCACTGTGTTGGCTTATGCAGCATTTAGAACTGCTTTTCTTAAAAGACATCAATAATTATTGAAGTCAGGGTTTGGGTACACCATTCTGCCTGCCGTGGCATAAACAGAGTCACAGGTAATACAGAGGAACTTGCACCAGACACGGCTGACACAAACAAGAGTGAAGGCTGTCAAATCACAAAGCAATACAGTACTTCACATTTGACATCCCAGATATCTGCAGTCCACATTTTTCACATCGCTGTAAGGACCTAACAGCACAGCAATTGCAGGAAGTGTTTCCATGGCAGACTGGCTTTGCAACAGAAAAGTTTAACAGGTGGTTGCCTAGGGCAGCAAAATATTACGAGCTGCACAATGTCTGTGCAGTATGTGAACAGTACCAGGTCCGGAAAGGCTGGATGTTCTCCATCTGTGCCACTGACCACAGTGATGGGTGCTCCACTTGTATGCACCTCTCCTCAGTCCGAAAGGTGCAGTGTCACTGATAAGCTTTCACAGCAAACAGTGTTCAGTAAATACACAGAATGACCCATATCACTGAGCATTAACAGGCGTAAGGGGAAGCTGTTGCTTTAATGGTATCTTCAGCAATAGTATTTTTTCCAGACAACTAAAAAGGCACTATCCCCAGGGTATCCTGCTACTGTCCCTTTCACTGAATGTCTAGGTAGAAGACTACTGTATTACTTAAATAAAAACAAATTCCTGCAGAAAAAAATTCAAGCCACACAGTTCACAGCTGCATTTAGATGCAGGTTTTCACTGAATTCTGATCTAATGCTCATGATGCTCATTTAAGGTAGAGGCCAACCTGAGCATCCAGTTCAGATTTTACAAAGTAGTGCCCAGGTCAGGATCTTTCAACATAAATCCATCAGTTTGCAGTGACTTTTAAAAATTATTATTATTTTTTTATTTTATTTTATTTATTTTTCTCCTGTAATCTCCCACTATCACAGATTATACAGCCAAGTTTCCTAAATTTGGGGAATTGAGAGAAAGGCTTCCCCTAGGAAACCTCCTGCCTGATCAGGGGGTTGTTTATACCACTGCTGGTAACCCAGCAAGCAGCACCCTTCCTACTGACTCATTGCTCTGATCTGGCATGAGGGATTAGTGTACCCACTAGTTTCAGTCCCCAGGGTGTCCTTACTGGCTCTCTCTGCAGCCTTGCCCCAGGGGTGAACAAGCAAAAATAATTTGCAGCTTGGTCAGAAGCCAGGGAAGGCAGTTGCAGGGCTGTCAGATGATAGGGGATGCAGCTCTATTTATTCATGAGCTACTTCTTTTTTCCTTTCTTTTTATCTTCTCTCTGTGAGTTCATAAGGGGTGCCCGCAGGTCCCAGCAGCGGGGCTACCAAGGGCATGCACCTGGAGGTGAGGGGTGAAAAGGAGGAATTAGGAGCTCGTGCTGGGACAAGCAGCCCTGGAGACCTTACTGCGAATATTCCCAAAGTATTACAAACAGGAAAATAGACTGCAACTGACACTTCCAGAGGAGAAGGTAATGGCTATGAAGGAAGAACACAAAAATCATGGTGAGAAAAAATATGAATATGCAGCTGCTATCTCACTAGCACTGGCTTCATTGATGGTGTCTGTTCCTGAGGGGCAGATCTGCTGGTAGCTTCACGCAAGTGCTGCACAGGGTGGTGCAACACCAGCCAGGAGAAGGCTAAGTGTAAAGGCAGCAGCTTTCAGCAGATGCTGGGAAAAGCCATCCTGCCTTCAGAAACCACCAGAGGAGGGGACTGGGGTGATGCCATTTGTGTACCTCATCCTCTGCATTTCACTGCCCAAGTTTCCTCTAGAACCTGCTGAGGGAAGAGTGAAGGCATCTGGAAGAAAGTTGGAACTGCCCTCCAGCTCGCACCGCCATAGCTGCCTCCTCATTTGCAGGCACTGCTACTTCACCCTTTTCTTCTGTGGCTTCCTCAACCCTTGCATGCCTCCCTTAATTCAGCTAAGTATTCATTGCTAGAACAAAACCTAAAGAGGGACCCAGGTGACTTCAAAGAACATGGGGGTGAAAGCTGTTCCACACAGCCAGGAGTTCTCATTCATGTACATTTTATGAACACAGTGCTGGGTTAGCAGTTACAAAAGTAAATAGTTATTAGGAATTACTAGAAAAGAGATAGAGAGTGAAGCAGAAAAAAAAATCCATCATTATGCTGATGTAGTTTTGGGGGCCAAGAGTACTTTTTTGTCCTTCTGGAGGGCCATAAGACCCAAAGTCCTTGAAGATGAGATCAACTTCAGCTTGCTAAAGAGTACTGTGTTAGACTCCAGAAAATAACTTGAAAACAACTAGATATTGGAAGAGAGAGGCACGGTATGTTCTTGCCCCAGTCTTATTCCTTCCCATGCCTCTGCACAGTCAAAACCAAATGGTGGGGCAGAGGGACCCCCAAGGCCTGAACCAGTACATCTGTTCTGATGTCCTTACTTCAGTGCATCAGTCACTCACAGTGAGTGCTCAGTTAATAACCCATCTGGAACTGGCACTTGCTGGAGGTACACAGGGACACACATTACTGTTAGTGTAAACTGGGGATAAAACACCACATTCTTCTAATTCACACAAGCAGAAGTGGCAGAGCAGGTTGTGCAGGATTCTGTTCTCACCCCTGGAAATCTGCTGACACTCATGAATTCCTCTGCTAGGAGACCAGAAATGAGGCTGGAGGTGCAAGGCATATTAGACCCAGAGGGTTTCTGAATTACTTGTTCCACTTCATTCCTACTTTCCTGTTTGGCAAATTTATTCCAGTTTTGAAAGGTCAAGAAGCCTTGAAATCTTATGTTTGACTAATTGACACCGTGACTTTGTGTTCAGGCTCCCCAACTGCTTGGACACGGTCAGGAGTGTCAGGCTGATTTTTGTTAACTGGAACATTATGTCCAGAACTGGGGGTCTTCCAATGTTGCTGCTTTTGGTGCTACAAGTAGCTGGGGAGTGTCAGCCTGGCCTGGCTGCCCTCAAGTAGAAATATGTTTGGTTTAGAATCACAGAATCATAGACAGTTAGGGGTTGGAAGGGACCTCTAGAAATCATTGAGTCCAACCCCCCTGCCAAAGCAGGATCAAGTACAGCATGTCATACAGGAATGCATCCAGACGGGTTTTGAAAGTCTCCAGGGAAGGAGACTGTTTTCAGACTGCAGTTGTAGCAGTTGGGTCTGGTTTGCTAAAAACAAGTATTTAAAGTCATAGGTGGTTACAAAAAACTTTTCTGATTCCTGCCACTTCTTCAAGGGACCAAATTTTCCTTATATAGCTCCAAGGATATTCCATCCTCTTCTGCCTGATTGAAAAGTCAGACCTGTGTTCTTCCAGGAATGGAGATTACAAGTGGAAGCCTCTCACCCTTGGGCCCTTCCTGATCCCTGCTCTCACAAACAAGCAAATGATCCTCTCACACTGCACCTCTGTGTTGTTGCTATTTCCTTCATACCCATTGCTAGGAAGGATGGGTAATAAAAATATTCATGTTATCAGAATGGTTTCTGGAGAGTTTGGTTTGTTGGTTTTTTTGTTTGGGTTTGCTGTTGTTTTTGTTCTTTTGGGTTTTTTTTGGGTTTTTTGTTTTTCTTTCTGGAAAAATGAGTGGTATGCTGATGGAGGCTTTTTTTTTTTACTCTGTCTCTCATGTTACTTGGTATTTTTGTGAAATCACAGTTTCTAGAATGTACAAGGATCTCAGCTGTCATTTTAAAAAACACAGTGAGCTGTTATCCTCACAACTATAAAAAGTGAAGCTTGTATCTCCAAAATCAAGCGGCAAATGACATCTTATACTTCTGATTCTTGAAAACTTAATGCCTTGAAGAGAAAATGATGTTAGCTACTGCAGCAAGGATTCTGGTTATAATTTTGAATATTTAGAATTGGTAGTGCTGTCTTTATGATTTCATGAGCACAGGCAGTGGAGGACACTGAAAAATCATTTCAGACAACCTGGGGCTGAAAGCAGTACAGTGTCTCTTCCAGCTTGTCAGTTGCTAGAATAGTATCCTCCTGCATGAATGTGCACTCCTGAATGAATAACATACACCGAACCTGACTATTTTAGTTTGCAGCTTGAACAACAATCAGAATGCATTATTTTGTAACTTGTTTCTATCACAGGAGAAAATAAACCTCTCAGAAAATTAGCCAGAAACAATGCTTTTACTGAAAGGCTGACACAGGACATGGGACTAAGCAGGACATCTTGGGTTACTCAGTTCAGTCTGACAGGTGCCATTTGTCATTTTCATAAACTGATGCAATTATTTCTTAAATTATCTGGGTTTCTTACAGGTCACTTTCTAGGATAGACACACCAGGATGTCTTTCCTCTTAAGGAGGAAATGCAGCCTCTGTTTAACTGAGGCTACTTCATAGTTATTTGAACTCCCACCATCTTTTATCCTTTAACCTACATAAATCTTCTATGGTGTGTTTATTTGTAGATAACAAGCACACGGCTTCTCAGACTTTGTTTTGCTGTCTTTGCCTCTTCTTATCTAAGAGACTCTCTTCCCTCTCCTCACCCCTTCCCTCCCTTACCCCTTCATCCTGCCTTTTTCTTTAGTATAGTTGACTGGGATTTCATGTGATGTCTGCAAATGAAGGATTTGGGTTTTTTTCTGTGGTGACATCAGTATCCTTCTAATTCAGCACATGGAAGTTCTGGGGGTCTTAGGACCCCCAGAAAAAAAAAGAGTTATCCCAGTTCACAACACTCAAATATATAATAGCTCGGCACTTATATCCAAAGTACTCAAGCAAAGAGAAGAAGCTATCATTTAAGATTTTTGAGGCTTTGATCAACCTGATCTAGTTGAGGATGTTCTGCTTATTGCAGGGAGCTTAGACTAGGTGACCTTTGGAGGTCCTTCCAACCCAGAGGATTCTATGATTCTAAGATTCTAAATCATCCATTCATAAAAGGATGCCAGCAATCTCTAAAACCTTAGTGCCACTCAGCAGCCAATGAAGTTTATGGATAATGAAGCACAGGCTATGTAAACCAGGATAGCACCTGATTTTACACATTATCTTCCAGAGCTAGAGAGTCTTAAAGTTCTTTAAATAGTATCACTTTCCAGATGGCTGCATTTAGTAGATTACACCTATAATTAGCAATAAGAGGCTAGGGAATGCTTCCTGTAGGGCCTATCTCCTCAGAGCTACTTTACCCAAGTATGTTGAGATGTGCTTAACACACCTCTGTGGGACTGTCTGTGAGAAACAAATTCAATTCCCTCTTCTTTCTGCAGAAATTCAAGCCCATTTCTTTCACTTCCAAGGCAAAAAGGGTGCCCAGCCCACTAGCTTATGGGCTGTATGATTCATCTCTGGCTCTCCCACCTTACAAAGAGACCAGAAGATGTATTAGGTGGGGGAAAAGCTGCAAGCATGTGAATGATTTTGTAATCCACTGACACAGGTATTAACTCTGGGGGAAAGAAGAAGAAACAGGCTGACTGAATACTGGATCCTGTATTTTATCCTGTGTACTGGTTAATATGAAATAGCAAAACATGGAACAGGGATCAGCTGTAGGTGTCCTCTCCCAAGTGCCATGAGAGTGATGCATCAAGAGCTGCAAAGCTTTATGTTCTTCTGTGGATCTGCTTTTAATTAATCAGAAATAAAAAAAGAAGGGTTCATAATATGTTGTTTATCCTGTCCTATGTTTCCTTGTCAAATATAAGTGGAGAGGACTGTTTACTCTTATTTTGGATAGACTAGCAATACAGTACTGCTACACACTCATCAGCAAAGCAGAAGCTTCTAAGAAGATATGCCTGCCTTTACAGGCAATTCCTGCTGTCTTATTAATGTACTTTGGCTTTCAAAGGATGCCACATATTAATTACATACAGGTAGTAATGCTCAGCTATTGAAAATGAGCCTAGACCCATTGGCTTTAGTGAAAGTACACTGGATTACATTGGTACAGACGTGACCTTTGAGACTGAAACCATCCTAGATTCTTTTCTTATTACAAATTTACAGTAATCTCTAAGAAACCACTCTGACAACAGTGTCTTTTCAGACAGTAATTGCTCATCAGTAAACAATACAGCTTCCTGTCAATTAGCTATTAAGAGGAACAGAGAGGAAGCACCATTTATGACTTTGTGCATTTTGTAATTTTCAACTGAAATAATTTAAACTCACTGGATTTCCTGGGTTGCATAACACAAACACCCCAAATTCGTGTGCAGGTCTGTGCAAAATGGTGTTCTAAGCAACCAGTAAAAGCTCCCTTTGGGGAGCATCTGAGTAAGCATAGGAGAAAAATCAGTGTGTGTAATTCCCAGAAGGCTTTAATATGTTTATAGGTGGGAAGAAGAGATTATTTGTATTTTATTTGCTTATAAAGGAACCTTAGATGTCTGCTTGAATAGGAAATTTGAGTAAAGTGGACCCTGATTATTGATGAATGTGATTATTTTTAAAGCACTCACTGTTTTGTGGGAAACCAAGGATAAGCAGAAGACATACAATTTTTATTCTTTTTTCCCTTTAACACTTGGTGTTAAACACTCCTTTTCTTGCTGAAGTTCTCCATTTGGAGAAAACAAATGAATAAATTCACCTTATTTGAGTGGTGACTTTCCTGCAAATCAGTAAAGGTCCAAAGTTGCCTAGGTAGGCAGGACCACCCAATGCAATAGCTAAATAAATACTTGTCTGTTCTTGTAGAAGGGAAGTCAGAGTGAGGATGTGTTTGAGACAGCATTGATGGTGCTATGCTAAGCCACTGCTGCCCAGCTTCAGGGCTCAGACCACATTAGATTCCGTCTGGTCCAAAATGCCCTTCTCCCCAAAATGGGCATTGGGCCCTCAATGCTTGGAAATGAACAGTGCAGAACAGGGCAGTTTTGTATTCCTTCCACAGTACTGGGTTGAGGGAGCTCCTAGATACCAGCTCCCTGCAGCTCTCCTGGATGGTGGCTATGTGATGCAAATACATGATAACACCTGAAAGACTGCAGGGTGCAGAAAAAAAAGGGGGAGAAAAAAGAAAACTGTGATCCATCAAGGAGGAAAAGAGGATTTGCTGTAATAGAAAACACATTCATCTTGTCAAAGGTTGGATAGTGGGGATCTTGTGTATCTGCAGACAAGAATGCTTTTCAGAGCTTCATAAAACTCAGACTAAACTACATGGTCCTAAACAAACCTGGTCTTTTCTCTAATATGGTTGTCCTGTTAAGAAGAGAGAGACTATGGTTAAACAAATAAAAATGAAATCCTGTTTTTCTAGATGAAGTTGTATTTGCCAACCTCAGGAACAGTAATCTCTATATCCCTAATTCCGCACTGATATGACAAGAAATGCTGTGAATACTTTTCACGCTCCAGTATACAGGTCTATTAAGTGATTTTCCAATAACCTTTATTTCAAGTGGTTTGTTCTACTAAGCCAACACTTTCCACCTGGGCATTTTGTTTTCTGGCCTTAGATTTGCATATTACCATCCTTCTTTCCAGTGTAGCAAGTTTTCCATGCAGACAGAGAGAGTGAAGATCACATCTGTCTTCAAAAAGTGATAGAAAAATGCATGAAAAATCACACAGTTGTCACCAAAACTTTAATTCCCAGGGGAAAAAGAAAGTAAGAAAAAAAAAAAAAGGCAGATCTACTTTTGTTGAAGGGAAGATAGAAATGAGTAGCAGCCAGAATGTATTTGTTCAGAAAAAAAAATAAATGTCACACCAATAGAATTTCCTTCCTATAATGGTTAACAGGCTCTGTATCTAGAGGAGAAGCAATAGGAGTCACGTATTTTTATTTTGTTATGTTTCTGCCCCTGGTTCATACAACATTTTCATTAGCAAGCTGGAGTGTTGATGAAACTGGTGCAGGTTGTGTGCATATCCACTGAGACCTACACTCAATGACTACATACCTTGGTTCACGACTGGAGTGGAAAGAGATACAGAGAAAGGTTGTCTAGGTATCTACCCTGGATCTAGTTCTGCTTACTGATTTCCCTCATGACCTGGAGGCTTGAATGGAGAAGGAGCTGACTACATTTGCAGAAGATGTGACATGGGAAGTGACCACAAGTAAGATAGGATTATAATTCAAGATGATTTCACAAATGTCATCCAAGACTTTATAGATGGGGTTGATCTCTGCAGGACATACAAAGTTAACCTCTCTATCCTGCCCAGCATTTGTGAGCCCCCAGTAACTGGTTCCTGCAGAAGAAAGAATAACTAAAAAGAATAATAAAGAAGAAAAGTTATATACTCAAAGTCTCAAAAGAGTAAAAGGTCTGAAATAGATTGCCAAGAGAAGTCATCTAGCATCTCTTTACTTGGACATTGTTAGGAAGAGATTAGACAAATGTTTAAGAAATGACCTATGTAGAGATCATCCTGACAAAGGACAGATGGATGAACTAGAGTTGCTATTTAAATCATAAGCCACATTTCTTTCTGTCTTTCAACTTTTCTCCTTGGTGCTCACATTTTCTCTCCTTGGGAACAACAGAATCCAAAAATGTTATTTGATTGACTCGTTTTTAAATACAGTGCAATTTTAGTAGCCACACACAAAATGGTATTTCATGATATCAAATTGTCAAATTTCTGCCTTGTTTTTTAAACCCAATAGCTCATCTAAATTAGATGAAAGTTAGGTCACTTAATTGGTCTGGCCTCAGTTTATAAAGGTGTTTTGGTATAAGTTGCAAAAGTAGCAAGTGCATACCAACTCAGAATGTCATGACACAGGCCTCACCCATTACCTGTCACTTCCCCCCACTCCAGCTCCCACCATACGTTTGAAGCTGCCTTGGCACTTATGGATCTTCATGTTGACTTCTGGGTTCCTTTTTCATGAAGCTTCTTCCAACACGCTTCTAATGGAGCCTTTGACCCTTTGGAAGGCAGGGTTGGTGGTTTTTTATTTTATATGCTTTGTAATACTAAATAGGTCTCCACAGAAATCTCTCGGGGAAAAGCAGAAAGTCAAAGGCAGAACTCCCTTTGGTAATTCGCCACACCTGATTTTGTTAAACAGAATCAGATGGTCAAGGAGCAGGTTTCTAGGTTAAATTAACATGTCAACTATATCTGCTATGTTCATCTTCTCTATCAACTAATGTCTCAGAGACTGGAGAGGTCAAGATAATAAGATAAGCAGGGTAAAAGAAAGATCGGCCATGATGTCGGTAATACTTTCAGCCTCTGAATAGGTGTGGAAGAATCAGTGAGGAAAAATTAGTATGCTGAGCAAGTCCAGGGAAGTTACTGAGGCAAGGTGTCAAATAAGTTCAGTACCTGAGAATTGATCTGATGAAAAGACTTCAACCAGACAGAAAGAGTGCATCAAACCTGAGAAGCAAGTCAAACAGTGCTTCTAAATTCTTAAAGCAAGTTCCTAAAATCCCATAGAATTTGAAGATCCGCACAAGAAAAAAAAGGCCCAGTGGCAACTCTGTAGGAAATGTATATAAACCCCACAAAAACTAACAATAGTTATTCTAACACTGTATCTAGATTTGAATTCTCAGTCCTCCAAAGAACAGGCTGTTTTAACCTAGTGATTTGCACTAGCCTATTACTTGCAAAACGATTCAAAGTATGAGCCCAAAATGAAGACTAAAGCACAATTCATGCCTATAAGCCTAATTTCACCCTCCAGTCATTCCTAACAAGTGCTTGAATTACCATCTACTTGTCAAAATTTCACAATGTATTCTGTAGACCAGCTGCTCCTTTCTCTATGAGGTCTCTCTGTACTACTTACTGTGTAAGGCAAAAATATGGCACCCAAACAGCCTGCAAAATAACAGTCTCTCTTCACAAGCATCTAGTGTCTGAATATGTTCTTCACCTGTGTCTCTGGAAAAAGTCTCAGCAGCAGAGCTTCCTGCCTGATGAGTGAGATTCATCAGCAGAAATGTCTGCAGTAAGCTGCCAATGTTCTGTATTATTTCATTGGAGAGAAACGTTGCAGTGGTCCTTGGCACAGGAACACTAACTTCAGCCCAGGTTATGTTGTTTCAGGCCTCATATAATTTTTTCCACTTATGCTTCAGTAATGTTTCAGTGTATTACACAAAATAAGCCTGACTTGGTAATCTTAAGTGCCAACTGATTTCCTAAACAATCCCACATCCTTCAGTGATAAAGTAGCAGAAAGCCCTTCATTCTGGACAGTATTTAGTGTGTTCTCCTCTGAATCTCCTTCTGGCGTGCCACTGTTTCCCCACTTATGGGAGTGCATTTAGGGAGTCTAGATTAAGATGCCTCATGGAAATAAGTTTGTCTTCCATTCCTTTATGTTTTGTGTAGATAGGACTTTTTTTTTTTTTTATCCCCTAATGGAATAATATTATCATAAAATTGAAAATAAATAGAAAGCATGAATGTTTACTTTTGCATTACAGAAAGAAAACATTTCCTCACTGTGGGGGTAGCACAGCATGGGCAGAGGTTACTAGAAATACTGTGTAGACTTTGTCCTTGGAGGTTTTTCAAGACCAGAACTAAACAAAGTCATGGCTGATCTGCCTCAGTGTTAGTGACAGCACTGCTTGGAGTGGGAGGTTGGAGTAGTTCCATCCAACATTTATATGATTCTGTGACTTTTATCCAAAAGGACCAACTTTTTTCAGATCTGCAGCAAACAGTCAAGACAATGCAGTTTGATTTTTGCTTCCCTCAGATAGACATGAATAATCAGCAGTCTCTCAATTATAAAAGTCAATTCACAAGCAGTAAATGGTTAACTTATTGATTCTCATCTACTAAATCCAAGCAGCTCTGAAAACAACAATATACTGGAGATGTACTGAGGGTAAAAGAAATTACTCATGTTTATGGAGAGAAAAAGCACAAAGCTACAAATTGACAGCCTCTCCTTGTTACTGGAGCTATAATTTCAAATGTCAAAAACCTCTGACATGCCTCGTAGATTACATCTTTAGGAGAGACGTGCATCTGTTTAAAAGATGAAATGAAAAGACTTTTACCCATTTTGAATTATAATTTCAGCAAACTCTTTAGGCTGCAATATTTATTTTATTTCTCTGAGGTCTGAGTTACTCATGCTGCTAAAGAGCTCTGTCTTAGCAGAAGCTGATCTCTGATGGAATTCTACACCTTCACCTGAAACTTAAATAGAAAGGAGGAAAATTTTAAAGTATAATTAATTAAAAGCCTCTATCAGGACCTTGACTTATAAAGGGTAAAAGAATGCTTGCAACCCAAAACACAGGCTTGAGCTCTATTCATTGCAAAGCAAAGCCCTGAATGCTTTCAGCCCCTGGGATTAACACCTTGGTGGCTCTCCAATATCAATGCAAAGGACACGAAACAGATGACTCCTCTTGGCTGGGTTCTCATCTCTGCAGAGGGATCCTGCACAGCAGGCAGATAGGTTATAGTCTGCACCATTATGTACCAAACCGTGTCTCATTACAGCTCCATTTCCAGTGAAAAGCTACCATGAACAGCTAGATTCATACTGAAGTCCCACTTGTTTTTACCATTCCTCTCCACTGTAGGAGGGCCTTCTGGAGAAATAGCCCGTGCACCCTGTACCGCTCAAATCCCACGCTGGTCAAAAGCACTAGAGTGGTTCCCAGAGACTATAGTTTAAAACAGCCTCAAGGCTCAACTCAGTTTCAGCTTAAGGGACCTGCAGGTATCAGCAGGAACTGGACATATTTACACACAAAGCATGAATCATTCATGCTAAAAATCAAAATTAATTACCATTCATTATGCATTAATTCTGTGTTTGCTGAAAGCCTCTTCATGTACGTTCTGGTCTTTTAGCAGAGTGTTGTGAATATGTGTCTTCTGCCTCTGATCGTTAAAAGAAGATGTGAAGAGTTTGATTGTTTAAGGGTTTGGTAATCAGAAAAATAGGTCACTAGTTTGTCTGCTTCTCTCTGGACACTAGTTTGTCTGCTTCTCTCTAGCTGCTCCAGTAAAGTCCCTGGAGCTCCTGCATGTAATGTGGTTTCACTCCCTGATTTTCTACTCCTCCCTTACAGAGCAGAGATCTCACAATGAAGATGCATGGAGATTTTCGGTTTTATACTCTGGATTTCTTTCTATTGGTCTGTTTAAGGAAAACATTTGTAGACACTTAGAAAGCTATCTCTGGAAGAGAACATTTAACATAAAACTTAATTTAATCAGTATTTAGTGATGAATAATTAAAGCTACCATACCTCCAGAGGGCTGGAGTGGAGGAATCCATGTTTAGCATCATTTTTGCGATTTCTGACAGTTAAGCATAACCATTATTTAGTCACTCTGGTCTGTTTGTTGGTCTTAGGAAATCTAGCAAACAGAATGGAAATATTTTTTCTTGCAGAAACTCCATTGAAGTTAGCAGTCTGTTAGGAGCTAGATATTGCTTTTAGATTTCCTGCTGGCTGCTCTGACAGTTTTTCCTACACATTTCTCCAGACTTGTTCTACAATGCTCGGAAGTCTTTAGCCTCCTGCTTCAACTGACTTCACCAGGCTTTACCACTCTCAGGTGGGAAAGCCAAATCCATCCATTCACCATATGAAGGACTGTAGCTACTGCCACCAAAGTCAGCAGTCTTCCACTGGTTGCAGTGGATCCTACAACAGACTCTGCGACTGACTCTTAATAGGGACAAAAACCCAGCATGGATGATTTTCCAGAGATACAATCCAGGCTGAAACTCTTCATATTCCTGCTGGTGGTGCTGGTGGTACTGGTGGCAATAGACTGCCACTTTTCACCTACAGGTACCCACTACATGCCCACCATACCGTGGTGGGGGTGACTGATGGTCCTCAGCAGTTATGGAATGGCTTCTGTGAAATAGACTGAGTCACTCTGATTAGCAATTGCAGCAGTTCTCTGGAGGCAGGAGCACTTCCGTGGAACATTCACAGTTCACACACAAATTAATACACAAGCAAGAATACAAACAAAACTGCAATTACTCTTATTTCAGATGATAAGCAAGAGGTTGAGTTGTATGTGTAATGTATTCCTAAATACTGTTTGCTTCTTGGTTCAAGGCACACCTAAGGACTTACAAAGTGAAGAGGAGTTTCCAAACAAGGATGGGATAGGAGTTTTGCAACCCTTATGAGCATACTGGGGCAGTTGCTGTAAAGGTTGTGCAAGATTAGAAATACATAGAGGGCTTGCTAATCTCCCTAAACCAGACAGGAAATGTGAAGCTTGTTCAGAGCAACACCTGTCAAGACGTTCACAGCTGGACTCCGGTAGTTGTTTCCAGGGAGGTCTGTCATAGCTCCGTAATTTCAAACTACAGGATGCCACTTGAAAAGGTAATTTGGTTTGATTAAATGCAAGGAGACACAAAATAATGGACCTGCAATTGAAGCAATGTGTGTGGGAGAAGGCAGGGCTGTGGATGGGAGGGAAAAGGTTGGGGACAGCTCCTGGAGAAACAGTGTGGGGACAGCTGCTGGAGAAACAGTGTCCTGGATAGCTGTGTGATTTACAAGTACTGGGGCAAGGAAAGGTGTCTGTTGCTCACACCTGGGAGAGACTCTCTGACACCCTAGGGGAAGGTTATGGACCTTCCCCATATTTTGTGTCACAAAAATGGCCAGGTAAAAGAGGTAATTACCTACATCAGGCACTTGGGGATACTAATGGGATAAGGAAGAAGTTTTAGCCCCAAAATTTACTGTAGGAAAGAAAACAACAAAATCGCCTACTCTGATTAATTCTAGTAGATCATCTTTTTTTGCCCTCTCTCTCATGACATTCTGCACACCAGTCTGTACATAGCAGCTCTTTTCTTTTTCCCTCTCAATAGCCTCTGATTTGCACTTCTGCAGCTTGGTAGCTTCTGCTCCTATATGTGGTTATAGAATATTCAGTGACAGAAAGCAGAAGCAAGTGGGAGCAAGGCTTACCAAGGTAGAGACTCATGCTACCTTTTCCTTTTATCTGTCATAGCTATTTACTTGGATGACAAGTGGGAGGTAAATAGGTGGTAAATATTCCTCTTAAGTTAGTCCCCAGATATGGGTGAAACTGATGGACAAATGAAAGGTGGAAGGTTCTGGAGAGTGGGAATCTCCACATCCCAGGACATCTACACCAATATGCCTTTAAGCAGCTCTGCTTTCTGGGATCAAGCCACATTCACCTTTCTTTTTTATTTCCACAAGCTAAGTTGGTCAAAAATATTTGTGATAGCCTTCAAAAGCAGGGGCTTCCTGGTTGAGCATAATAGACCTTTATTTTATGCTAGCTCCACAGTGGACATTAATAACATAAGCAGCCACCTCTGAACTGAAAAGGAAAGGTGAAAGTACATAGTTTGGGTTGCTGACAGAGTCCCATCCTCCCAGCCTACATCATGGGTGTGTGCAAGAAATTTCTGAGGCATGCTCATGTGAACAAGCAGTATGCAGTCAGGCAGTTTCCAGTAAATGCCTCTTAAGACTTCAGAGCCCCTGCCATACAAAAGTCTATTGTTCATATGCAGGATCCGCCTCCCTACCCTTTCATTATAAAAACACAGATCACAACAGTGGCATGTTTATCTTAGCAGGGTGTTAAGTCTTACCAACTGAATCACAGCCACTGGTTTAGGATTAGGAATGGGTGAACTACAGATATTCTGAAACATCCAAATTGCCGGGCAAGGCACATGCTCAATGTCAGTGCTCAGGCAACAATTTTAGGAAGGTAAAATGTGATTGGGCTGAGTCTGAACCAGATGAAAGCATTTTTTTATAAGAGAATGAATGAAAGACAACTCTGGTGAAGAACTGAGGTTGTTCACAGGCAGTTGTCATCCTGGAGAGGCTGATCTTCTTAGCTGTCCTCTGCAGAGATGTCACCTGCTACACAGGGCAGGGGCATACCTTCAGAGTGCTTGAATCATTCCCTAGGCTGGAATTAGTATTTGTGAACACTCTCATAGACACATATTCATGCATTGAAAGCTCCAGTCAAGAGAGATGCAAATCCCAGGAGGTAACATCTATCAGAAGTCCAACACTTAAAGGAACTCTTTCTCCAGCTCATAAAAATTTGTGAGTGAGCTTAGACTGGCATCATATCATCCTATCCTAAATTGAGTCCTGCCTTTAATATTGAGACGATATTGGTTATTTGGACAACGGCATTCAGTAGAACTGACAAGTGTCCTGCAGGGAAAGTCTCCTACATAGTCCTACTGATAGAAAAGTGATAACTTCATTCAAACTTATGGCCTGCACCCTCTCTTCTCTGTTTCCATTTGGTCCCCCTTCTACTGTGAGATAGCTCCCAGCCCAGAGACAAGGTGTCTCTTCTCTTCCTTAAGGGGTAGGTAGTGGAGATGGAAAAGTGCCTTTTGAGATATTAAGAACAGTGTTGAGGGAGTAGGGAGAGGGACCTTAGGGCCAGTGAGGCTAAAAGTAGTTTAACAAACTGGGAGATGGGGAAACAACCAGCAGTTTTCAGGTGACTCCCTTCAGAAGCAAAAAGCCTGTTGGCACTCAAGAGATGGGGTAAGGAGGGCGAAGCAGACAGACAAAGGCAGGGTGAGGGCTAGGGAATAGCAAAGCAGTAAGGGAGGATGGCACACATCAAGAACATAAAGGAAGATTGAGATAGACAGTTTGGTGCCTCCAGAGAAAAGAGAGTACCTCAGCAGGTAGGATTCAGACAGAAGCAGCATACTGATATCTATGCAGCCATGCATGGAGAGCAGTCTTAGGAGACCAGCTGAAAGGACAATATCTGTGGATGCATTGCATGGTAGAAAAGGAACAGTATTTGAAAGGAGAGAAGGAAAATACACAAAATTGGGAAATGAGAGCTGGAATGCTGGAGGAGGAGATGTTTAGACCTTTAGAGGCACACAGGAGCAACTCATACTGCAAGACCCTTTGGCACAAAAAGCCCTACAGCTTAGGACAACAGGCTTGGTCATGATATTCCCCTCTAGTACATCTGCAGTGCCTTCACCATGGAAAAACGGGCAGGAATCAGTTTCATTTCTCCAGGTGGAAATATGCAGACTCTGTCTCCACTCGTCTCTCTCCCTGTGCCTTTATTTGGAGGCATCCACGGGTAAGCACTTGTCCTCTGCATCTCCTGCTTAGCGTCAGCTCCTCCAAGACCAGTGGTAGTTAAAACCAGGTCTGAAAAAAGCTCTTGAAACATTTGCCCATATTAAATGGGTGGCCAAGCCTTTGGCCAGCTGGCATGTAAAAATACTCATTCTTTCCTTCAGGAAGGATATTGAGGTGCTGGAGCGGGTCCAGAGGAGAGCAATGAGGCTAGTGAAGGGACTGGAGGGAAAGTCTTATGAGGAGAGGCTGAGGGATCTGGGATTGTTCAGCCTGGAGAAGAGGAGACTCAGGGTGGACCTTATCACTCTCTACAACTACTTGAAGGGAAGCTGTAGGGAAGTTGTAGTCAGGCAGGGGTTGGGCTCTTCTCTCAGGCAACTAGTGACAGGACAAGAGGGCGTGGCCTGAAGCTGCACCAGGGGAGGTTTAGGTTGGATCTTAGGAAGCACTTCCTCACAGAGAGGGTGATAGAACACTGGAATGGACTGCCCATTCCACCACCAGGGAGGCGGTGGAGTCACCATCCCTGGAAGTGTTTAAGAAAAGATTTGATGCTGCACTTAGTGGCATGATTTAGCTGATGTCGTGGTGTTAGGTCATAGGCTGGACTCGATGATTTCAGAGGTCTTTTACAGCCTCAATAATTCTGTGATTCTCTGATTCTACAGATAGACTTGAGGGATACTGTGTACCACCAAGGAGCTAAACAATTAAAAGCTTCTAAAACAGAAGATCCTATGGTGAATATGCTTGTGTCTGGGGGTTGTTGTTGTTGTTGTTAAAATAATTGCCTAAGCAATATATTTAACCAGCAAAGAGTAAATAGGTAAAAGATAATTATGAAGAAGAAAACCCCCCAAAAAATTAGCCTCTGGTGCTATAATCTTTTAAGTGAAGGCTGACATCATTTACACAGAGAAAATAAACATGATCAGCTGTGGGATGGAGTCGTGAATTTAACCTGTCTCTTCTATCTCCCATTTTTGTGATTGAAGTCAAACATTTCAGTTTGGTGGCTGCAGTCTCCTATGCAAAGGCTAAGCCCAAAAGGTGCAGCTCCTGAGGCTCTCTTAATCTTAGACTGGTAGAAAGAATGAAAGACGTGTCAAGGGTGAAACAAAGCAGACCTGCGGGAGCAGCTTGCTGCCTGGTACCAAAGGAGGAGATCCTCAGCATTATCAGATCTCCTTGGTAAAGACTGCACATTCCTAAGGAGAGGCTCAGGAGGACCAGGCAGTTGGATAGCCCAAAGCTCTGGACAAGGGATGTGGAACAGACCAAAATGTCTTTGATCAGTCAAAAAGGAGAGAAAAAAAAGAATTCCACAAAAAAACCCACCATCCCCCATCTCCCGTATGGTCTCCAACATTGCACGGCTCAGAGGATGTGACTGAGTTAGGAGTTAAGAAGTCTTCCAGAGCAAAAGTGCTGATCAGATAACCTATCCAACACTGCATTTTAAAAATAGCATCCAGATAATGCTGATTTTTTTTTAAAGCTGACTGGTTGTTACAAAAGAAAGAGCACTAATTAAAGGCTTTTATAACTGACTGTGCTTTGCACTATCCTTGGTTCTTTCCCCTGCCAGAGCAAGTGATAATTATGCTTTTGTTTAGAATAAGCCTAATTCTTACATTTTGTCATTCATTTTTCAGTGTTTTCAAACCTGTGATCTCAAACCCCTAAAATTTTGCATACTATTTCTAAGTGTTCCAAACTAGAAACAAGTATGGTATCACCAGGTGTAAACTGCTTCTGAAATTTCTTCATCTGAAAATTGCAAGCACCCATAAACCTAAAAAAGATTTGAAAAAGTACCACCAGTTTGGTTTACAAGCCTTGTATAGGATTACATACACTGAAAAACAGGACTAGCACTGTGATCTAATTGCTAGTGTTTGTATGGTAAGCACAGTAGTCTGTAAAATAAAAAGCCACTATTTCACTATCTAGACTTGCATTAAGAACAAAGAACTGAAAGATTATATTTGCTGCATTATTTCAGTCAAGAAGATTATAAGACAAAAGAAGAAAATGTAAACGTACATACTGGAATTTTCTCCAAAGTAGAAACTAGCTGTGACCTCTTTAATGTATTGAATGAATTAATGCATTAAATCTTTCTTCCCTCAGCCTCGAATGCCCCTGTGGGAAGCAAAATTGTGCCACCTAGTGGGATTTAGAACAAGTTTTAGCTCTGCATTCTCACTAGGCACTTCGGACACCGTCCAGACCACCTCCACTTGAATCGGTTACAGCATGGGCTTTTGCTCCCAAGTTCAAATCTGTCCTCTGCTACAGCTGCAGGAAAGGTCTGTTGGCCCTGACAGGCTTAGGGGCAGAGAGGACTTTGTGTGCTCAGAAGGGGAATATTCAAAAGCTCAGTCAGGGCTTGCAGGATGACCAATGTGTCACAAACAAACAATGCAACTACATAAGGGCGGGCTCCGAAAAGAAGGGAAAACAGGGGCAAGGACAGCAAGGTTGGCTGGGTAGCAGGAAAATTTTCACTCCTTGAGCCAGGCAGCACTGGTGAGGCAAAATACATCCCACAAAGTTGTTTTTTCCCAGGGCCTGGAGGAAGGGAGAGGAGGCTGCTATTTAATTTATTTGCTCAATCCATGTTTCTTCTTGTCCTCTGTGTTGATGGGAAAGTTGGGGAAAAAATTATTTTCATGAATACAACTTAATAAATTTGAAAGACCAAAGCCACAGGGGTCACCACAGATGAAGACTCTTCTGTTCACCAAGCAGCCAGCAGCCTTGGTTTGCTAATAGCACGGCACAGCTATAGAGCTGTTGTATGCAGACAACACTGTAACACAATCTTATTTCCTAGAATGCTTTTGTAACCTTTAACTAAGGTTACAAAAAGTAAAAGGTTTAATACAGATTTCAGAATGGTTGTTTAATCTTTGCCCTTTATGGATTAGTGTACCTTTATGCCAGACAGTCATTTCACTGCTTGCTCATTTTTTTTCTTTTGTGCTAGTGATAGGATAAAGCCCCATAATGTACAACAGCAATACTAAAATTGGTCCAAGTGTTGCAAGAGACTTATATAACTATGTAATAAAACTTGATATGTGTCTTTTGGGAGTGCTCATTTTTGCCATAATCACAACAGGTGAATGAGTAACAACTCACTAAGTACGTTTCGGTATCGGTAAAAGTAAAGTTCACTGGCCAATCCTCAATTATCAACTCTTTCCTCTACAAATGCAGTGAGAAGTGACCTTTTCCAACAAAACATAAGCTGTTTTTCTCCAGCTCAAAGCATCCCCTGGAATAACTGGACCGCTGGCAGATTTTTTGTCTTATATGAATCAACATGGAAAAGAATCTTAAGAATGTTTTGGTCATTTCTTTTGGATTTTTACTTCTTTTCACTGCTTATGGAGGACTCCAGAACCTACAGGTAAGTGGAACATCTCCCACTGGTAGACAGGACAGTGGGCCTGGAAGGGCATCAGGCCAGCTGGTAGTGTGAAACCCATCATTCCTTCTGTGAGGAAGGCATGTGTAGTATTTTTATAAGGTGGCTTAGGTCATCAACTTGGTTAGTATTCCTCATCCAGATCCATAACATTTACTAATTATTTTATTGTAGTCATTCTCAAATAGTTTGAATACTTCTGTCAGACTAATTCTTTAGGTCCACAAAACTTACTTGAATGAAAACTAAATTTCTCTGAGATTTTTCTCAAAAGAAGATACTGCAGAATGGAAAACAAGTTCAATTTTTGGAAAGAGTTTGTTCTGAATATTTCTAAATTGTTGTAATTTTATTATTATTATACAGCAATGTAAAATAATAAACATGCATGACCAATCTATTAAATAATTTAAGTATAAAATACAATAATTCCTGTTTGTGAATAATTGTGATATAATCATAAAAATCCCCACATTTTTTAATCAAAAGCAGTTCTGGCTTGTATCTGCATTAACATCTTCAAACACAGTAGCAGACATGGGTTTCTAGAATCACTTGGACAATCAGAATTCCATCAGGGCTCACTTGTTTAGCATAGCCAAAATAAAAGACTGAAGGTTACTGTTGCTGTCTATGAATACTGCAGAGTAAACACAAGGAGGAGCTTCTCAGACTAGAAGACTCTGCTGGTTAATGACAAATAAATGGATATAAGCCATCCATGAGTAACTTTAGGCAGGATACTAAAAGAAGATCCTAATCTGTTGGGTCGTATTTTCCCACTGGTATGGGAATCTGTATGCTTTAAAGGTGGAGCTTGTTATATAACATGATGCACTTGTTTGCAATAACAAGGAGTTGACCTCATTTCAGGAAGAGGTCCCTGCTATCTCTGTACATCTCTCTCTTCTCTCCTTGAGCAGTTTCTGTCCACTGACTGTCAAATTCCAAGTTCAGGGAGATTTGGCAAGAACAGTCTCAATAATGGATGGAGAGGTTATGATCTGGGCAGACTAACAAGTCAAGGGAAGCTAAATCCAAGAAGCTGTGAGTCATCCCCACCATCTGAAATGGTGCACGTTCAGGTTACGTGATGGAACATAAAGCCTCCCCTACTGCTGCAGGAAGAAGTGGTGCTGATTCACAAAATAGCTCTCTTTTCTCTCCATTTTGTCTTGGTGGTTAAAGAGGACTTGCTGAGACACAATCAAAAGTAAGTTATTTTATTGCATTGTAGCCTGCAGGAGAATCATTACAGTTTTTCATCATTTATTTCAACATCCACACCACTCCTCAAAAAATCAAACAAAACCCCCCACAAAACAAACCAACCAACCAAACAAAAAAACCCACCACCAAAAAACAGTAACAATTAAGCTAATCATATGATTTTGGAGGTCTGGCTTCTAGTGTTTGGAAGCTGTAGCTGACAAAACCAGACATATGGTGTTTCAGAAATAAGACCCTTGTGATCAGGAAGCCTCGTTGCCAATTTACAAAACAACCATTCTGATTATCAAATAGGCTGACACTGCTTGAGAGAACATCCTGATGTCTGCATCTCACCAAGCACGGCTGGCCCACATGACCACTACAGGGCTTGGAAGTGTCCAGTACAGCTACCAGAAGCCTCACTCTCCTCCAGCACTCTCCAGTGCTACACCCCTAGCATCCATTCCGCTTCCAAAATCACACTGGATCACATCAGCTTTTAATGAAAACAAACAGGAAAATGTTGATAAGCAGCATTTTCATCTTCTCATGGCAACTTTTACAGTATGAAGGCAAGAGAAGAACTATTAAAATCGTTCTAAAAGTTCTAAAATAGCTCTAAAAAAACTAGAACCAACCCAAAAACTAGAAAAATATAAAACCTGATTAGGTCAGTAAAATATTCTTCCTCCCTTGAGGAAATGTGGGTGACTCAATTACTTCCAACTACATAGAGCTACTGTGAGCATATTAGGATATTTGGATATTTTGGCCTGTGAAGAATTTAGAAATTATCAATGTAGTTTAAAGCAAAGAAGCTTCCACTGTTGCTAAATCAGGTCTTGCAATGTAGATCTGAGGATATTTTTGTCTGAGACAAAAAGTGTAAGCCAAGAAAAGAGGTTATCCTTCTTTTAGCTTGCTTTCAAAGAGAAAGTCAAATAAATTACATTAAATAATCTGAAGTCTGACTTACCAAAGCTTTGAATACGAGCAAATCTTGCCTGGTTTTGTATCATATTTTCATAAAAGGTCTATGATTATGAGGAAAATCATAAATCTATAATCAGGCTGCGCTAGGGAAAGGAGACAATAATACTCAATTCCAGCTTCTGTGTCTCTCTCTTTTTGCCTGAAGCTACTCTCTGTACACTATAGTAACATGTGCCTGTGATAAAATTAGTCTCAACTGCTGTTTTTGTCCATGCAGAGCAGTCTCCACTCAGAAGAAGGACTCGGTGTTGCTTCCCTAAGTGTTCTCTATGCAGCACTCATCTTATCATCCATGTTCCTCCCTCCGGTCCTCATCAAGAAGCTGGGCTGCAAGTGGACCATCGCAGGCTCTATGTGCTGCTACATTGTGTTCTCCTTAGGGAACTTCTATGCTAGCTGGTACAATTTAAATACTTTAACCCTCTCTATTGTGTTTGAACAAAATTAATAACAGCAAAGTTCTTTGGGTTTTTCTCTTCTCAACTCCTACTCCACCTCTGTGTTGCAGATTTGAAAGTTGCATGCAAAAGGTATAACCTGTAAGACACAGGGATAAATAAATCCAGTAGCAGGTGAAGCAGAAAGGTTAAAATGTGCAAAAAGCCCAGAATGAATGCATCCATCCACCCACCTGAAGCTGCTTCTCTAACTCGTGTGTAACAGAGATTTCCCTAAAAAAAAAAGAAAAAAGTCAGGAGTTTCATTTAAAATCTAAATTACTTTTAGGAGGGTCTCTGAAAAGACTGAAGGGAAGGTGGTCCTCCAGCAAGTGGCTCTGGGAGCAGAGGACCACAGGAAGAGGCCAGATCCTGCCTTGCCCTTTTGGAGGTAGATGAACAACTTGTGCTCTCCAGTGATAGGGGATGCAACTCTGCAGAGGAAAGTTGTGATCCATCTTCTGAAGGACAGATGCGATTTAGTTCTCAGTGACAAGAGGATAAGGCACACAAGCACAGACCTAGCCAGCCTAGCCTAGGCCTAGCCCCCTGACACAGATGGGAGTGCTTGCACAACCTAAACTTCATAAGACTGGACCTTTCTTGATTCCATGTAACAGATTTGCTGAATCACACAAAGGATAAATCTACTTCTTTGATGTCTATTTTTGCTTCTAGAACTTTGGGCAAATGATCATTACAGTAATGGATAATAAATATGCTAAATAAAGTGTTCTCTGGCAGGTACACGCTAATCCCTACCTCTGTGATCCTGGGCTTAGGAGGAGCACCACTCTGGTCTGCCAAATGCACTTACCTCACCATTGCTGGCAATTCATATGCTGAGAAAGCAGGAAAAAATGTAAAAGACATTATCAACCAGTACTTTGGGGTCTTCTTTCTGGTATTTCAGTCCTCCGGCATCTGGGGAAATCTTATCTCATCCTTGATATTTAGCCAAGCTACCACCAAAGGTAAAATATATTTTAAAATCTTGACACTTCTTACCATAAACATCAGCTAGTTCTAAACAGTTCAAAGGTAGATTTCTGTAGATGATCTTTAAGTGCTTTCATAGTCAGTGGAAACAGGCACTTCATCTGTGAGTTAGATCATCTGAAGGTAGATGTCTGAAATAGATGGGCTAAACTGCTCTCTGGAAATGTATATTTTCTATCAACTCTTCATCAGCTATAATGAGAGTTCAGACAACTAGCTCAAAAATAGATGTCTATTGAATTCCTTTTCAATTCCACCCCTGTGTTATAGACAGGCTGCTGGCAGTGACAGTCTTTCACATCTGACTTCCATTTAAAGTGAATTAAAACAAAAGACAAATCCCTGAAGTAGCCTTTCGCAAAGCTTGTAGTATTGGGTTAATTTGCTGTTAAACATTCAAGGTTAGTCAAGCTGACGCTGGTGCTTGCAGAATATGAGTCCTTTACAGAACTGTCAAGAAGAAATAGAAGTAGCTGTTGGCAGGAGTCTGAATGCCAGGGCTCCTCTGCTGTATTTCAGGCTCAGACAGCAGATGCCAAATGTAGCTTGAAGAAATCACTCAACAGCGCTGCCCTCATTTCCCATGCTTGTAATTGGTGTAAGCTTTAAATGGGCACTTGTGAAGATAAATTAATACTTGGATGCCACCTTATTCGAAGTACTACTCTGTATTATCATTGCAATCTCCCATACATTCCCTATCCTGTCAAAATCAGAACAGGATGGACATGGAAGGAGCTTTCCATATGCACTGCTACTATGAATAGCAAAAAGTTACCTCTCTTCCCTGGCTCAGTTGGGCAGTATGTCCTCTGGAGGATATTCAGCTAGGTATTAGGTTAGAACTACATGTTCAGAAGCTGGCATCAGGTTTTAATCTCTGAATCCTTGAGTTTATAGCCAAGTAGTTATAACAAGGTGAGATACTTATGGAGAATCATTCTTCCTTTGAACATAAGTGGCTATAGAGGAAGCACCATCAAAGCATGGGGGAATGCTAAAGGACTGTATCAGGTGCAACAGAGCCCTGCTGGCCTGACCACAGAGCCACGTGATGTCTCAGAAAGGACTGTTCATTCTGATTTCATCTGCAGGGCAGAGGCTGTGGTGTAGCTGTGGGGTCTGCACAGACTGCTACTACTACTCTCCTCTGACTCACAGAACACATCATGTTCATTAGAGGATTGATATTTTTTTTATATAATTTTTTGTCTTGTAAATCCCCTCCTAGTTTTACATCTCAGGATGTTCTTCTAAATTCCAAAGAAATTATTTTACTTATTTTTTTATCAATTACAGTGGATTTCAAGAAATGGTTTGTCCCTGAGAGGTGTGCTGTGAACAGCTCTCAAAGCTAAAGGCCTTGCATATCCTCACAACACTGATGATCAGTCAGATCATAAGCTTCCCAACTGTGCCTTCTCAGTGAGACTCAGCTTTAATTTAGAGAAAGCTTCAGGGTGGGGGGGAGTAAGGTGGCATGTAAGGATCTCCAGTCACTCCTTTTCCTCTCCTCTGACAGTTTAGCAAAGGTGTCCACCCGTACTGTTCATATACTTAACATGTATAATTTTACTGAGGAGTTGGAAAGATATCATATGCATCTGCAGAATCAAAATGCATAAAATTCAGACATGTATGTCCACTTGACATATCGGCTGCATCACTGCATCCAGACACAGCAAGGCAAGCTACACCATGAAGCAATACTACAACAGAAGACAGTAATCAATGTAAATTACAAGGGTAATCCTTTCTCATTCATCAATACTGCTGCTTTTTTTTCCTGAGAAACAGAGCAAACCCTCCCTTGTGGCTTCCATATCATGAGAATCTTCATCTTCAGGCGATGCATGAACAGATGAAAAACTTGGTTTACACACTTGCACATTTTATTAGTGTGACTCACCTTTTGCTGAGGGTCTGTTTGTTCAAAACTGTAGCAGTAGCCACTGGCTATAATAAGGTAATGATTTTTTTTATGATATTAAGTTTTATCTGATGTTGAACCTAAAGTTGTTTATGAAGCTAGTTAAACAGCTGATTCACATTGCAGCAGCTTTGACTGGAAGCAAATAGGAAAGACACGATAAACGTAGTTACACAATAACCGTAATTGAAAAATTACAGGTCAAGCCCTGTTTAAAGAATTGGCCAAGGTACACTGCATAGCCTTTTATTATGCTTGGACCACTGACAAATCCTGCAGTGAAAGCATTGAAGTGATTGCATGGTTTTTTGATCATCCTTCCCCACTACACAGCTTATTCAGGCTCGCACTTTAGGTTAGTATTTTTTCTATACTGAGAGGGTATTGGAGGAAGTGGGTATAGTATTGTGGTGACACACAAGGTGCGTAGAGTAGGTACATGTGTGTGGCTTTGACACATGCCCGGCACAACACTGATGAGATTGAACAAAGCAAAGGTCTTACTCCAAACGCTGCCAAACTGTTCTTATTTCAAGTATGTTCTCAAAGAGTAATAAAGACAGTAATAAAGTAATAAAACCAGGAAAAGATGATTCCTTGGAAAGCTGAACTAGTGGGTAACTGTAGTTTGAATTTCTAAACCAAGATGTCTTGAGGTGGTTTACATTCCTATAATGTATACAGAACTTATCTGGAGAGGGATAGTTTTCTCTGGCTGTAAGAACTGAGGTCCATCAGTTCGGTGGTGGTGTAAACTGAGGAATCTGACTTGTGGGGCATTATGATTTAGAGGTACAGATACACACGGGAACTTTAAATACTGCAAATTGAGCTTGGCTTCAGATTTCAGCCTCTGGCTTTAGTCCATGTCTCCATCTAACCACCAATTCAGTGTTCTGCCTTGAGTAACTGTTTCTGTTAAACTAATTTTTTTTGTGTTTTTGAAACTGGAATTCTGAAGTTAAACATCTCTGTCAGGAAGGACTTGAAACCAGGACCAATCACCAAGTACTGGATTCCCTTCTCCTTATATCCTTATATATAGTGTGCTCTCATCTGATTTCTTCCCTGACCTGCCTTTCTTTTGGCTCTTACTGAATTAGTGGAAATCTCAGAAGAAAAACTGGCATGCTGCGGAGCGTATGACTGCGTGACTGATACCACTAACACCACTGTGTCAACAGAACTCCCCAGCTCCTTAATCTACACTCTGCTAGGGATTTACAGTGGTAAGTAATCCATACAGTCTTTAATGAGTATCACTGATGGGAAACCTACTACTTGTGAAACCTAGCATGATTTAGCAGATTAAGCTTCCAACTTCTTCCTTCGATCCAATTTCCTAAAAGCAAGTAAGACATACAAGAGCCGTAAACTCCTTCCTAAATAGTTTCAAATGCTTTGTGCCAGTGCTGTGTATCATTTTGTCTGAAGGAACAAGACTTTCTTTACACTTTTCACCTGGAATAAAGCTGAAGCCCAGGATGGTGACCCTACTGTTTCACCCAATGGCAGTGTTGCTCTACAGACAAAAGGATTACAGCAGCTTATCCAGTTATGCATAAGATAGTTTTAAATTTGCTATCATCAGGATCAGTAATAGTGGACTAGTTACTGATGGCACTGGGCAGATTTGTATATTCACACACAGGTCCAGGATGCTAAGAGCAGCCCAGCTAGTGGTACTTGAACCCACCAACTTCCAGTCATCTGTGGATGCCTATCAGAACTGGCTGGTGTCCTACCACATGTATAACAGTTTTAGCACAACGGCACTGTAATTAGAGGTGGACCTGAACCATGTTTTTCAGAATGTGCAGTCTTTTGGGGTGAGGTTTTTTGATCCCTGCTGAGATTTTACAACTTCAGTCAGTTCTCATCTGTGATGTTTGAATTATAATACCTTAGTGTGAAAGGCAAAGATAAAGAGAAGCACTAGGTGAATTGGCACATCTCCCATTTAGTAACTACAGCTGCTAGAGACCTAGATAGCAAAGGCTGATGCCGTCACAAATTCAAAAGACAAAAATAGATGTGCAAAGATTCATTCAGTGAGGAAAGTTCAAAAAGCATCTCTCTCAAAGCAAGTTATTCTCTGGATAAAGGGGAAGTATCTGGCAAGCCAATATGTCACCTTAGCTCTGTTAAAATACCTTTGCAGTCTCTGCACATAGGTGCATTCTCTACGCTGAGACAGATGCATGGAATTTGTCATACACTCAGACAGAGAGTATGTGATCTGGTCAGCACCAGCCCTCACCAGACAAGGGCATCTCAGCAAACCCTCCCTCCTTCCCCGAACTCTATTCCTAGTCAGTGAGAAAATGCAAAAAATATTCCCTTACTGCTCTTCCAGAGTGTGCTGGAGCTGATGCCTTTCTGATGAAAGTTTGGCTCACAAGTTTAAATTTAAAGTTGATGACAAACATATACAGCACTCCCTTAGGCCTTGCTCATGCAAAACAAATGCAACCCTGCTGTCTACTGACCCTGCATCAGTAGGGTTTCATTTTTCTTTTAAGCTCTTAATAAAAGATATGTCTTTTCCTACCTCGAGGGAAACCAAATAGCTAAATATTTCATTCACAGACATTTTTTAAAATGTCTCCTCTATTTGGTTACTGAATACTTATTTTGCCCAGCTTGAGTGGAGAAAATAATGGCTAAGTCCTTTGTTTCTATTTATGTTCACACCAACCACTATTAAGCCATGCAGTTACTTATCTCCTGTAATTGCTCTTGATTCACTTGACGTATTTGTTAGACTATTTGTCCTGTAAATGTGGATGACCTGCTCTCACCAATATGTCCTGCAGTCAGCCCATAAGCACTAATAAACACCCTGGCAGAACTGACAATGACTTACACCATGAAGGGTGTAAGTCACAGCTCGGCCACAGTAGAAAACCAGGACACTATTGAACACAATCCATGGATGAGAAATGGAGGCAATTTAGTGTAATCTGCTAATGTCTTTGGGCATTAAAAGTTCACAGAAAAGAGCATGCCCATACACAGTAACATTGGAGCATATTAAGCAGGCAGTGTGGATGGGAACATGCCAGGTTCTCCTCTTACTCTGAATGCCACTTGTTTCCATGGATGGAATTCCAGTCAGCATAAGAAAGAGAGGAAACACAATCATGCCTTGCATCTGTAATGAAGCAATCAGTTGTGATTATGTCGCTGCTTTATGTATATTATGAAATATGGTTATCTTATTGATAATATGAAAAAAAATGTATTGATTCACTCCACAAGCAACAAATTTAGACTGATACATACAAGATCGTTTTCTGATTAACTACCCCATGTATTCTTTCATAAACTGCTTCTACTAGGAAATTATAGGTTCAAGGTTGTATTATTCTTAAGTCAGACAGAGTTGCTTGCTATCATCTTTAAGATAGCACATATTCCATACTCAAAGAATGGCTCCAAGCTGACAAAAAAACTCAAACAAACAAACAAACAAACAAAAAAACCCCAACATATAAACATTTACTGGGATCCAAGACAGCAGTTCTACTGCTAGCCCTTCATTTTTCTTCCCTGTATTTGAAGGAATATTCTCCGCTAGCCGTGAAAACCTTGGCACTGGAAGTGAATATTTCTCTCTCATGTTGATTTAATTTTGATAGCTCCCAAAGGAGCTGTTTCTGGCCAGCTCCCCATCCCTGTGACCCCTAGCTTGCCCTGGAAGGGTGAGCAGTCACCCTCTGTGGCCGTGCAGCTGGCCCAGCGGCTGTCACAACAAGCCAGTCACAGTTAAGCTGAGGGGATTTGCAAGGTTCACAACTGCATGCAGAAGATGCAAACATAGATCAGGCCTTCTTGTTTACACAGAAATGGCCTTTACACGGAAGGAGAATCAGAGGCGTCTGCCAAAACATCCCACAGAGAGCTAAGCACTAAGTCAGAACAATAACAGCAGCAAGTGACTTCCCATCATTCTTCCAGCGTTCCTCAGTTTTTCATGAACTTTTTGTTTTGTTTTTTTTCAGCTAGTGGTGTGCTAGCTGTGTTCCTGATCGTTATATTTCTGGACCAGATCAAATCTGACCAAGCAGAGACTGAGAAAGAAATACTAGAGCCATCATCCTTTTGGTCTACATTCCTAGCAACATTCCAGCAACTTAAAGATAAAAGACAGTGTCTTCTAATCCCTCTGACAATGTACAGTGGGTTTGAACAGGGATTTCTTTCTGGTGACTACACAAAGGTGTGGATGACAATTGAAACACTATTTCTGTCTGCTTGGTTTGTGTGCCTTTGTGTCTTACTATTGAATATGATCTATATTTACTTGTTAAATTAAGATGTTTTCAGTGGTGATTTGTGGTTTGCTAAATTACTTCTTACTTCTACTTGAATGAACTCTGAGTGACATCTGCAAACAGGAGAGGCCAGCAGTAAATATGTCCCTTGGAACAGCTTCAAAAAGAACGCTGTAGAGAGCTAACTCACCAGTGGAGGCCACAGCAGAGAGCTACAGGTTCAAACTCTTCAGCTTGTTGTAAATAACAAACTGGGAAAAGAGCCAGAAGTCTGCATAGCTTTTATATCTTCCTTCCTTCTGGTTCCCCTAGAGTTTGTATAAGTGCAAGTCAGCGCATATACCACGTACTTTATTTTGACAGCCTTTATGGTAAAAGGGCAAATCCTCAGTGTGGCTGGCTGAAAGCCCTCACCTGCCAGTAGTGCAACAGGTCCAAACCCTGATGGATTGAAATGATCAAAGACACCTCTGCTCCTCCTGTTTCTCTACAAACCTAGACATACAGCAGGTGTGTTCTCCAGACATTCACTGGGAAAGCCTACAACAAAAGGAGGCAATCTTCCTGAGCTGCTTATTTGACACTTTAGCTTTCAAACCTTGTATATAAGCAGACAGAAGAGTGCACTAGCTGCTCTGTTTGAGTGAATTCAAAGGGTCATTCCATGGTTACCTCCATTGGTTGTATGCTTTTATGGGTGAGGCCCTCTTCATTTCTTGAAATCTGCTCTGTAATGATCATAGCACTGACTGTCAATTTTCATCTCTCGGGCTATAAAGGGAAGGGCAGAAAAATCTTAGTGCCACTTCCAGTAGTTTTATTTGCTTAGTGAGCAGTGCTCTGACTTGTTCTGCTTATTACTGCTCTGTTTGCATGGCATCAGTCTGATTGGGAACTGGGTAAGGAATATCGCTGCTGAAGGCCAGCTATGTCAATACACCAGGGACTTGTCAACAAACTCTGTATCTGTGCTCCTTTGATCTCGTCCATGCTGGCTATTTACCAAATACTCAGGCTAAGACCCTTGAACCTTAGCTGTATGTTTTCACTGAATAAAATGTGGCACCACTGTCTCTTCTCTTGCAGACATATGTGACCTGTGCCCTGGGGATACATTATGTTGGTTATGCGATGATCTGCTTTTCAGCTGTAAATTCTCTCTGTTCTCTGCTCTTTGGAAAGATCTCTCAGTACACGGGTAGAAAACTTCTATTTGCATTAGGTATGTAAAGTTCACTTGAAGGACTGATCAGTTCATGTAATACATCAAATCTATCATTCCCCCTTTGCATACCCTACAAATGGAGAGCTAACTGACAGCTATCAGTTAAAACTAAAGCCAGTCTGGTGGCAAACTTCATTCAAGAGACAAGAGACAGCACAGTTAACCACTGTCTTAAGGTCATTGCCTTACATCACTTAGCTAGCAGTGTAGTTCGTTCTTCTTTTGAGGGTTGTATCTACTCAGAAAGTGCCCTATAGCTTTGATGCTTTACAGCTCTAATGTAACCAGTGATAAATGACCTTACAATACAGATGTTGAGACCTACATTATACCCGAGAAGGATTTCTCCACTGAGGTGAAACATCCTCGCCTTTATAGAGCAAAAGCAACTAAGAACCTCGTGGAATACTCTGTTGATTTTTGTCCCAGGGGATGGTGAACTTGCAAATTTCAGCAAACAGTCTGGGAATTTCAGGAAAGTTTTTAAAGGTTGGCCTGGTGTCCTTTTCAAAAGAAAGTCATATATCAGTGTGTCAGGTTCCAATAACTTGAGGGCTTGTGTATGGGACAGTAATTTTCAGGCTGCCATGAGAAGACATTTGTGTATTTAAGAACGTTCTCTCTCCAGAGAACACTGTTCCAATGAGTAACAGAGTAATGGAGGTAGAAAAATACCAAGCAATATTTCATTTGCGTCCCTGTACCCACTAAGCATACTGAAGCATACTAATACCTTACTTCCACTACACACTAATAATCTGTATTATTAGAAACATCACTGACTGAGTCAACATGCATCTAGACATTCTAGACATTTCCTCCACATAAAATTTTAAACCTAGGCAAGGAAGAAGAAATTTAGAGTCTTTTATGCTACAGTGACTAGTTCAGAGATTCTTCTGTATGTGTCTGTCCTAGGTGTATGTCTCACCCTATGAAATTAATTTTTTATTTAAAAAGCCCAACACATAATAATAAACAACAACAATAAAACCAAACTATATTATTAGTAATGCAAGACCTCTGAACATCTCAGTTCTCTTTAATGGTCTTTTTACTTAGCTTGTGAAGGTGTGCCTGTGGGAGGGAGGAATTGGTAACCCATTTACAAATTACTTTTATAAAGAAAGGTAAAAAGTCACCAAACCCTCTAGATATTCTTAATTGTCTCTTCTGGCCCTGAAAGGAAATCTATGTTTAAGGACTAAGTAAGGTGAGCAGAAGAGTACTTCCTCCTCCTTGTCACACGCCTCACATGGTGACTACTACTCTTTTAGTAGCACTTTCTCCTGCTCAGTGGCAGTTCTTGCCCTTTGGGCTAACAGCCATATCAGTGTCGAGGGTCTCTCAGCTCAGGACTCTGCTCAGAATTATGAAGACTGCCAAAGGACTGCATTGTCTTGTATTTCATGTGATTTCAACTCAGTCAGCTCAAATCTCAATCAACCAGGAAGACTTTAAAATTGCCTTGTGGTCTAATTGGGGGAGGAGGGAGGGGCATTTGAAAGTGCTACCTACCATTATCTGTCTGGTTCGTAATCACATTTATGTTTCTCTTCTTTCTTTCTTTATCAACAGCCACCATTACAAACACTGCCTGTATAATAGCACTACTGCTGTGGAAACCTCATCCTAAGCAGCTTGCTGTGTTTTTTGTATTCCCTGCTCTTTGGGGCCTATCCGATGCCATTTGGCAGACACAAACTAATGGTAAGTCTTGGTAACAATGAAATGTATTATCTTGAGATATAAAAATCCACATGTATGCATTTATGAAACAACACATTCATAACAATGATGATGGTTAATGCAGCAACTAAAAGAATTATGTTAGCTCATTGGAAAGTAGAATAAATAAGAAGAAGCTGGGAATAAGAAAGTAAAATGATCATTAAATATATTTTTCCAAGATGAAGAGGGAAGAACACTGCAGAAGATGATAACAGGTATCCAGAATAAATATTCAGGGGGAGTATAAGTGTTTCAAGGAAAATTAGCAAACCAAGAAAAATTATACAGTTAGTCCATCTTTTGCAATAATGGAGAACACTCTGGATAAAAAGTTAACTCAAAGCTCAGCATCAAAAGAAGCAGCAAATTGGCTGTTAGAATCTACTAGAAAAAAATTGAAGGAGAAAACCACAGAGAGCAACATTATGCAGCCAAGTAAATCTGTGCAGTTCTGATTTGCTTAATTTCAAAAATAATAATCCAACATGATAAGGCGTAAGACAGCAATAAAAAGCAGCAAAATCATGGGACACTTCCACTTGAAGAAAGACTAACAAACTAAAATGCTTTAGCTTGGACAAGTGATAAGTAAGGAAAGCAGTCAGTAAGATTATTAATAGTATGGAGAAGGTGATTGCAAATTTAGTGTTTCTCTTAATAACAGAATTGGTAGCACCATAATGGAGTTATCAGGCAGCAGGCTTCATAGAAATCAAAATAAATTCTTTTTTTTTCACACAATGCATAATCAAAATATGGAATTCATTGCCAAAAATGCAATTGTTTTTAAGCTGTAATTACATTACTGCAGGGGAAAGTGTTCTTGGGTGCTGTTAAAGCCTGGCGTCCAGAGGAAATATTCAGCTCAGAAAGCCCCTACATCTTTGATTGCCAGAGTCAGGAGGGCATTGCAGGGGAAAGAATGCTGTATACTTGCCTCATTTCTTACATTCTTCTCCTGGGATTTTGTTACTGGAGGTATACAGTTGGACTTCTCTGATGCATTATGGTTGACCTTATAAGCTTTCATGTTCTTCTGCTTTGTGATACAATGCAATTACTATGTACTGACAGTTCAGATAATGAGCTGATACAAACTGACTTCCATAAGGGATTATTTAAACTTATCCCTCAATCAAAACTAGAGAAATTTCTCTTGTAGAGACTAAAGACAGACTCTAGAAAGCTGGGGAGTGCAAGAAAGAGCTACAGTCTGTGACATGTTGAAGTAAAGTCTGCTCATGACTGTCAGCCACACTCTTTTTAAATTGATGCCCTAGCCTGTGTCAGTAAGACTGTTAAATGCTCTCCCATCTGCTCCCATATTTTGCCTCTTTTTTCATTGATATTGTTTTTCTCTATCTCAAAATCATATTTGGTGGATACCATAGGATATGCATGTGACAGAACTTTCTCATCTGGACCTACATCAGGCTGTGTGTCATGGCCTTCTTTCCTCTGGTCGCTCTGGTTGCTTCAGTAATTAGGATGATTTCACCTGCTTAATAAATTCATGTTCCTCCTAGAGAGCCAAAGGTCCCATAGTCCTTTGCCCAACACTGACAGTAATCTACTTTCAAGCACATGTAGAGTCCCTGCCTCTACACACAAGGAAGTAAGCGATCAGCCAGACTTCTCTGTTCCTCCAGCTCATATTACTTAGAGGAGAGTTAATCTATACATCAAGGGACACCCTCTCATCTTCTCTTATCCAGCCCACAGCCTTCTGCCTTTGGTACAATTTAAAATCAGTAGTCTCGTTATTTAGGTTCATGGAAGGACAACAACAATGAGGATTTGCTTTCTCTGAAGTAAAGCTGTTCATTAATTTCCTGCTTCTTCAGACAGAGTCATCCTGATTGTTCATCAGCCTTCTTCACAACACTCTTGAAAGCCATATCTCTGACTTCCATCGAGATAAGGGATCTGTCCTTTATCCTCCTTGCCCTCAGACACTTGACTTCTTTCAGAATCACATAAGGGCTGAGGTTGGAAAAGACCCATGGATGCTGCCTGGTCCAACCCCCTTGCTCAAGCAGGGCCACCCAGGCAGAACCAATTACTCAGGACCATGTCCAGTGAGCTTTTGAGTATCTCCAGGGAAAGAGACTTCACACTGTCGCTGGACAGTGCTCAGTCACCCTCATGATGAAAAAGTTTTTCCAGATGTTAGGAGGAAACCTCCTATGCTTCAGTTTGTGCCCATAGCCTCTTATCCACTTTTCTTGGACACCACTGAAAATAACGTACTCTTTGCACCTTCTCTTCAGTGATTTACTTATATTTGAGATGTCCTTTGAGGACGGCTCCTCAGTGAAGTCTGCATGCCTGACAAAGAAAGACCTCATGCCCTTGTTAGGAAAAAAGGGGTAAATACAGAGGCCCTATATTTCAGAGAAGGTGACAGGGAAGTGACTGCAGTTCCCAACACCCAGGTGAGGCATAGACAGTGGACAATGCTTCATGCTTACTCATGGCAAGTTTGCTCAACAGCTATGTGACAAGACTGACCTCTATTACAGCACTGCAACAAATCATCTCTACTCCCAGATACCTGCAGGATACTTGTGAAAAAATCACATTTGCGTTACCCGGGAAAACCCCTAACATTCCTTGTGCTTGCACAGTATGGGTTTGGTTTTGTTTTTTTTTCTGTACCTTCTTCAGCTGTTCCACAGCTCTCATTTATAAAATTATACCGAGTTTGCTTTATCACATTGTCACACTGTCACGGTGAAACATTGAGTGATGACATCAAACCTTATCATAGCAGTGCAGCGACATTACTCCATAATACTGCATCCCAGAATGGGACCTTTGGTTTGACATACACATCCAAGACTAAATGTCTTCTCCCCTTCATCAGTTTTACACAGATATACATCACATTGTAATTTCCCAGCTCCAAAGGCTATGAGGTGAGATAAGTCTCTGAAACAGCATGGGTTTAGACCAAGGTCCGTGGTCCTTCTTTTGGCAAGCTCCCATGACTGTTGCTTGGGGCTCAGTAGATGAATCACTGAATAAATACAATGGCATTGTGCCACATACTTAAGGTAATCGAAGATGGCTTCTTTTGGCCTGCTGTGAATAGTTAATACTGGAGTTCCCCCTAGAGGATATAGGCTCACAGTAGATAACTCACTTCATATTATAAAGGTTTCCTAATATGTCTCTGTACATGTGTGGACACTCATTTATTTCCAGTGGAAAATGCTTCACTTCAGAGCATGTAGTGCCCTCTCTTACCAAGCCTGAACACAGATGCTGGTACTACCCACCCGGCAATGACTGCTCTTGGGGCTTAACAATTGCACAGAGCAATCAGGCAGACTATAGTGAAATTAGAGTCCTTTCCAGGCTGAGGTGCATCTTTAGAAAGGATATGAATCAGCCTCTAAAGTTTATAAACCAAATAATTTCCAGCAGTCCTGTTATTTACCCATGCCTACTAGTATCAGGGGAGGGAGTGGGAAAAAAGGCAATGGTAAATTGGGAGGGGTTTTGCCATAGTAGGAAGTGGCAAGAATTCAGAACTAGCATCTTCTCCACTCAGTCAGCCCAGCAGGTCCTGCTAAAACTTCAGCCACCAACTTGCACCACACTTTACTTGACAGTGTTCACTATAAGGATAAATATTTAAGTTCAAGGCAAAACACCATTGTGCTCCTATGTAACAGCTAGCTAATACCACATACGCATCTTGGAAACAAGAACTTTCTTGCCAAGTCAGCCTTTCTATAGCTGAACCGTGGACTAGATCCTCACTCAATATTCCCATTGTCTTGATTGAAAAAGAAGGCTTCAAAATAGCAAGGGAAAACAGGTGACATCTGAAAGCCAGAATCCTTACACACAGAATTGTCATAGCATCAGAAAACTTCCTATGTTAAACTCTCCTCACTAATGCCTTGCCAGAAAATAACACAGGGCATATCAGCAAAGTTATGTGAACATCTTGTACTTCTTCCTTTATTAGGTAAAACTATGAAGGATTATCAAATAATTCACACTTCACTCCACTCAGACAGTTAAATAAAACAAGTACATCTTGTGATGCTCTTGTCCAGATTTTCCATCATGTCTAAAACATTCTGTAAGTGTTCTCTTATAGTCATCAGGATGCAGTAAGTGCATCATACAGATGATGTTTCCCCCTTCTTAAAAAAAAATGGTTAGTTGAGCCTACTCAGACTTCCAGAGAACTTTGTACTCATCTGTGCCTTTTGGTTGAATGTGTATATTTCAAACAGATGTGGTTGTTAGGTAGAGAAGTGGATGAGAAGAGTCAAGGTTCATGATATTCCTCCCCTTCTCTCCCTGCACACCACAGATGAGTCAGTGGAAATGTCCACTTTGTTGTCACCACTAATGCTAGCTCAGCACTCAGAGAGTGATGCTCTCTCCCCTTCCCTGTGTGCCCCACTAGTCAGGCCTGGAGGCTGAGACAGCTGTGGGTGTGTAGCTGACTGAACCCAGTGGAAGTTTCCCAGTGAACAGGACAGCATTAGGATGATCAGTTTAACTAAGTCTCTGTCTCAAGCAAGTTCTCCAGTTGCATGTGGGGGCTCCCTGAGGGAAAGTTATTGTAAAAGCAAGGGACATGCATTTTACGTGAACAGTCTCTGAATGTGCTTAGGCAGGTGAAAGAAATGGTTTGAAGATCAGGTAGATGTTTATATAGGGCCCATGCAGGTTCCCCCAAAAAGTAGTGAAGGATAGCAGCAGGGAAGTGCCTGCGGTTCTTTGATACCTTCTACTCCCCAATGAAAGAGCAGCTTGGTCTCTAAGGACCATTTTGACCCTAGACAAAACTTTCTGTTCTGTGAAAGCCTCTAAGGCCTTGGTGTCACCTTCTCAATAATTAGACATGGAGACTCCACAGCATCAAGGGCCATTGATGATCACCTCCTCTTTCTCGTTACTTGTTCACTTATTACAAGAGCCTTCCTTTTTGTGGCTGATAGTTTGAGGAATGAACTTCCTGCCATCTCACTTCAGTAGAGCACATCTTTTCTTCCTTCCTCTCACATTTTTTAGAGAGACAAAGAACTACTGGAGACAGTCCAGCAGAGGCTGCAAAGATGATTAGGGGACCAAAGCATCTCTCTTATGAGGAAAGGCTTGGACACCTGGGTCTGTTTACCCTGGAGAAGACTGAGGGGGACTCTTATCAATGCTTATAAATATCTAAAGGGCAGGCATCAAGAGGATGGGGCCAGATTCTTTTCAGTGGTGCCCAGTGACAGGACAAGGATCAACAGACACAAAACAGAACACAGGAAGTTCCATCTGATCATCAGGAAAAACTTCTTTACTTGGAGAGTGACGGAGCACTGGAACAGGCTGCCCAAAGAGGTTGTGGAGTTTCTTTCTCTGGAGATACTCAAAACCTGCCTGGATGTGATCCTGTGCTACATGCTGTAGGTGAACCTTCTGTAGCAGGGTGGTTGGACTAGATGATATCTAGAGGTCCCTTCCAATACCTACCATTCTGTGATTCTTTCGCTTTTTCTCTGATATTGTCTATTTTGTCATTTTTGCACTGTTATTAAATAATTCCCCATTGTGGTCTATTCATTCCCTTTGCATAAAATACATGGTTGCAGAATTAATATTCACAAGCTGTGTTCTCCTTCCTTCTAGGATTCTATAGCATTTTATTTGAGAAGCACAAGGAGGCTGCCTTTGCAAATTACCGTCTCTGGGAATCACTTGGGTTTGTCATTGCCTTCGGTTATAGCACCAAATTGCAAGTGTACATTAAACTGTACATTTTATTGTCCATGCTTCTGTTGTCTATGGTGACGTATGGAGCAGTTGAATACCTTGAAGCTAAGAGCTCCCCTGGGACACCTACTGCTGCAACAAAGGAAAATGTAGGACCCCTCACCCAGGAAACACACACATAATCCAGCAGGGTCAGGGTCATGGAGGTAAAGCAAACTGGTCGGCTCCTACGGGCAAATCTCCAAAGGTGCTCCAACATGTACTATCTCCAGAAAGATAGTAAAGGAACAGATTTCAAGGCCAGTATAATGAAAATGTCTTAGGAGTAAAAATCAGTTTTGACATCTCAGCTTTATAAGGGAAGATTATCTGACTTCACCCTTTCATAAGGATGACCAACTAAATGTTTTATTTCTCTTTTTTTTTAGTTAATAAAGTCCTAATAAATGTAAACAAGACTCTTCCAATCCTCACATTTTTTTATCTGGATCAGACCTAGTACCATAGCTTAACAATCAAACCTGAAAAGCCCACATGCAATATCAGAGGATGACAACAACTGGGGTTGCTCAGCTGATGGCAGACAACACGTATCATTTCATGAACCACAAATTATAAAGATTTATATTGTTTTTATCCTGCATTCTTTAATACTTGCTGTAAATGACATCAAGTTATAAACTGGCTATATCTACAGTTCATATCTGAACACCACAAAATGTGCTGACTGCTGAGTCCACCAACTTGTCTTAGGTTAGCAGAAAACAATGTTTCTTCCCATGTCTTCCCTCTATCCCAGCACTCCTTCCCTCTTGGTTTTCCTGCCTCAGATTTTTACATCACTACTTATAGCAGCTTTCTCCCTAAAGAGATGCCTCCCACATGACAAAATACTACAGTCATGGAGAACTTTCCCTGCTTTCTCATTCAAGGACAGAGAAGTTTTCAATATAAGCAACCAAGGTATGTTACTTGGGGAACCCAGCCATGAAGAGGATGCGGGTAACAGTGCAAGTCTCAGAGTGAGAAGGAGGAGGATGGGCCTGTAATATCTCCCTGAGACCTCATCTCGTTTCAACCTCTGTTTTATCCATACTATATTGTTTCCAGATTTGGATTTTTGTGCTTTTACTGCAAAGACTGCTACAGTGCAATTACTGGGCAGTATATAATCTCTACATTTGAGTGAGAAAGCACTGTACAGATATCATGATCATTACTGGTAATGATACTATGATTAGATCCTCTGTGTGAGGCAGGGAGCATTAAAGGAATTGAAGACAAATGCTGCTCATCTCCAAGATTAGTGCTGCCTCTGGAAGTAAATTGCATGGCTAGTTAAGTTGCTGCATGACACTTTTGAAACTACTTCTTCTCAGTTATTAACCATAACAGGAGGATGAGGCACCATATGGTGTGACAACTGATAGAAATCAATAACACAATTAATGTGGAAAAAAAATGCCCAAATTGTTTGGGCATTTAAATAACAGTACCTTTCATGCTAATTTACTATCTCTCTAACATTTCTTGTTCTCAAGCAGCTGGACTGCTCTCCAGATTTCACTTGTGTTGATTCATCGCTTTTCAAGCTATAAGCTTCTTTTCCAGGTCTTGTACAATTAAGTAGAGATCATTATGTCCTGCAGAAAAGAAGGTGATAGGTCCTCACAGATCCACCTTTCTCTTGTGCCTTTGCCCTGTCAGCTCAAAGGCATGCTGTTAATCTCTTTGTTGGAAATACTAACAGCAACACTGTGGCTGCAGAATCCTGATGGCCTCCCAGCTGCCTGGAAACCACAGATGGATTTGCTAGGCTGCTGCTGATTCTCACCCTGCCCTGCTTCCACCTGATACAGAAACTTGATTTCATCACAGTCTGTGAAACACATCTCCAAATTCTCCTCTGATTCTTTTACACAGCAATGTTCAACAGCAAGTGAAGCAAAGAGGATTTTTGAGATTGACATCAGTGAAAATCTGAAAAAAACACTGAAAAAATCCATGTGAATATAATAATTTATTGTTTACATGTAACAGCCCAATACAGAAATTCGTATCTCACTGCATGAGATGCTATACAACCTCAGAACAAAAAGAAGATCCGTCCCTCAGAGCATATACAGCTTGATAATTTTTTCTCTTTACTCCTGTACTGGGTATGGCTGGGATGGAGTTAATTTTCTTCATAGCAGCCCACATGGTGCTGTATTTTGGATTTTTGTAACTAAAACGATGCTGATAACACACTAGGGTTTTGGCTATTGATGAGCAGTGCTGCACAGTGTCTAGGTTTTCTCTTTCTTCCACTCTGCCCTCTCAGTAAGTAAGTTGTGGGTATCCAAGAAACTGGGAGGTGACACAACCAGGACAGCTGATACAGATTGACCAGAGGAATATCTCATACCACACAAGGCCATGCTCAGCAATAAAAAGCTCAGGGGAAAGGAGGAGGAAGTTAGGATGTTCCTGGTTATGGCATTTGTCTTCTCAAGTAACCACTATGTCTACTGAGGTCCTGATTTCCAGGAAGTGGCTGGATGCTTGCCTGTCAATGGGAAGTAGTGAATGAATTCCATATTTTGCTTTGCTTGCACACATAGTTTTGCTTCACCTGTTCAGCTGTCTTTATCTCAAACCACAAGTTTTATCACTTTTTCTCTTCCAATTCTCCCCCCTATCCTGTTGGTGAGGAGAGTGAGTGAGCAACTAGGTGGGTGCTTTGCTGGTGGCTAGGGTCAACCCAGCACACCATTGTTTTGTACTCTGTATGCCCAGCATTTGTCTGAAGTAAAATTCAACAATAGCATACCAGCAAATGGCTCCTCAATGCACAGATTCCAGCTGAAACAGTGGAGAGCTACCAAGGAGCAAGAAAAAGATGTTCTGACCTTGGAGAGAACCTCAGTTATCACTGACACAGAGTCAGCATGGGAGACAGGATCTTGTGGCCTGTGGTTTGGAAAACTGTTTTCCACCCTTGATTTTGTCACGATTTTACAGTAGTCATTTACCCAATTGTAAAATAAGGGCAAAAAACAACTCCCATCCCACAGGTAGTGTGAGGAAAACCTCTATTACCTTGGTAACGAAAGCCACAGCTACATGTGGCAATGCAGTGAACATGCTTTGGGATGAGGATAAAGGTGCCCATCTGCCTTGGACATGATCTAAATGGAATTTGCCATTTAGGACATGATTATGCACGGACAGTACAGAGTTATAAAATGTATGTGCTTTTGTATAAAGGCAATAGGGATTTTGTTGCACAGTGTATAAAAAAAACCCTTAAAGCAGAAGTTCAGCTAGGAACACCTCTTCATTGAAATGCAAGAAATGAAACTATGCTTGAGGTTACTGTGGCATGAGAGCTCTGCCCTTTCATGGCCAAAGAACACTCCACAAGCCCTGCTTTAGTCTAGCAGGCAGTGAGCAGCTGTTTAGGTCTGTCTGTTCTAAGGCCTCAACCAGTAGCAACGTGCAGATAGACCCACCCTTCTCCACCTCATGTTTAACTACCACACAAGCTCTTATCTCACCCACAGTAACAAGAGCGTTCAACCTGCAATGAAACAATAGCTGTTACCAGTCTGACTCTTGACTGTGTGAGGTTAACAAGAGCAGATGTAGCCATCTCCATAGACACTGGCTTTGGGGTTTGAAGTTGTAGCCAGATGAATCCCTCCCCAGTCACATGCTTGAAATCTTCCAGGATTGCTAAACCTGGCAGTGGGTAATAAGCCTGCTAATGCTCATCTACTGAATGTCCTGTGTTCCCTGGTATCCTCAGGGAAATGAGGTGACAAACTGTGGTTCCCTAGAGGTATAGGAGGAGAGTCAGATCTTCACCCAAGAGAACCCTGAGCCAGTGCATGTAATGAGGACACTGAGTGAGGGGCCATCTACACCAGACAGGAGGAGAGACCCTGAGGAAGGACACATGAGCCATTTCTTCCAGACACTTCAGGGACTGAGGCTGGGTCATACACCAATCTCTGTTGAGGACATAGGTGTTGTAGAGCCCATGGGCTACATCATTTATCTGTAATGTAAGATAGTCAGGCTCAAATAATATTGCTATGTTAAATAATTTCTTCCATGAGGCATATAATAGCATGGTGTCTTAATGGCATGAGCCAAAGATCCAAGTATGCTGCATGCACAGAAGGTGGGAGACGTGCGGTGGCTCAGCTGGCTTCTGCAGCTCCCAGGACACCTACACCTGCCTCTGCTTGTGCGTGGCCCTGTGGAGCAGGCCCCCTCCATGAGGCCTTCGGGGACAGAGGTCTGTCCCGGGCAGGTGGCAGGGCTGAGCCCCCATGCCCTGGCGGGAGCAGCGAGCACCGTAAGCGGCGAGTAACGAGTGACACAGAAGGGGGAGCTGCAGCTGGCAGGTCTGCTACCTTCTGGATGTGCGTCTTCCCTGGGAGGGAGGCTCGCGTAAAAAGGCTGCGGGCGGTTCAAGCGACAAACAGCCCCTGCAAAGGAAGAGCCGGGGCAGCCAGGGTGAACTCTGCCGACACCGGCCGCCGGCGCTGCCGCCTCGGCCCGAGGGAGGGAGGCAGGGCCCGCCCTTCCCCATCGCCAAGCAACGGCTGGCGGCTGGTGCCTGTCCGCCCGCCGGCCCTTCCAGGCCTCGCAGCTCTCCGCCGCCGCCCGCCTGCCTCGGCTGGCTGCTCCGGGGCCGGAGCACTGTGGGGCAAGCAGCGGGCTGGGCGGAGAGCAGGGCAGGACGTGGCAGCGGCGGATCCGGCCGGGTCAGGTACGATGTCGGGGCGGGAGGGGCTCAGTTGGGCCATCACCTGAGCGACCACGGCTTTAAATACTAACACACGAGTCGTTGTGCCTTCAGGGGCTTTTGTCCGATGCGGTGCCTCGGGGCTGAGAGTCTCCGTGCCGGCGGAGTGCCGGGCAGTGCTTTTACCGGCAGTGCCCTTGTGGGCAGACAGAAACCATCACCTCAAGAAAGAATTAAAATGGTTATTTCTGAAAATATATCCCAGGGCAGGCATCTGCCAGACCCATGATCTGTGACCTTGAGGGCTTAAAGACAACAGGAAAGACTGCCAGTGGGTCTGCCAACAGAGACGTTCCACATTAACTCACGCTTTTAATGCCTAACCATTAAGGATTGTATTTCCTCCGATAGGTGTGAGACTGAGCAACTGGAAACGGCCACAGCCGGCACGAAGTCCAAGTTTATGTGAGTGCTTCCCAGGTGTGAGGTCTGCTGCCATGGCATCAGCCCAGCTGCGTGGCCCTGGAGCCTGGGGTCACAGATGATAGCATCCTGCTCGGCTCGGGGGGGATGGTCTCTGCTTCTGGGTGTCAGTCAGCAGCACTGTTAAGTGGGTGTTAAAATGTGAGCATGGTCAGAAACAGCTGTAGCAGTTTCTGCATTGTGGAAGAATGTCTGTAAACATGTGGGTGTGTTTCCAAGTTACTAAGGAATGGGCTGAATGCAGAGCCCTCTGGGAATGAAGGCTAATGAAGAGATGGGCATTCATCTGGGCACAGATGTATACAGAGTAAAGTGAGTTACATTTGTGTTCATTCCTTTAGACCAATGCCTAATCCTAGAGTTACTGTTTCATAACTTCACTGTAAGAGCTTCTGCTTATATGTGGCACAACCTCCTCAAAAGCATGTAGATGTTCTTTGTTAGTTAAAATGTTTTATTTTATTTGCACTTAATTACCAGGGACTTTGAAGCTGACATTTGTTCTATCTAGGCTTTGTGAGCCAATTTCCTGTAAACTACTCCCTGAATGCCAGAGGTATGAAAGATGTTGAATTAATACAAGCTGACATGAACAAACCACTAAAGGCTTCATTGTTCAGACATTACTAACAGTTTAATTTATAATTACCTAGCAGAGACCTTGATGGCACAGTTTACTGTTCACTGGAATCACGTACAACATACCTTTCACTAAAACACTGCTAGTAGGCATGTTGAGCACTGCAGAAAAGACAAAGGTAACTGCAGTCTGTAAATTAACTCATCCAAATGATGGCTGCTTTAAATTACATATTTTTTTTTTCTTAATTTAACAAGGATTTGAAGAAGCTACTATAAAGCTTTCATTTTGTGTGGTGGTTTGTTGGTTTTTTTTTAGCATACAGGAAAAAGAACTCCCAGGAAAGAAAGTGGAAGCAAAGATAACAAACATTGCCTGGGACCACCACATTGTGTTTGTGTGGAAGCTCAGCAGCAAGCCCCCAGCTTCCTGGGGTCTGAAAAGAAGCACTGACTGCAAGAGACACAGCAACACTACTTTCCCCTTCGAGGTATTTTATGGAAATCCTGTTACATCATGACTGCACTTCCGTACCTACTTACCATGTTTATCTCCTGTTCCCTATAAACCACCCACCCAAGGAAAACTCTCACCAAGGAGAATTCAACTACAGTCTGTATGGTTAGGGATTCTCTGATCTCTGAGGGGATTCAGAGAAATTGCTCCAATAGGAGACTCATCCCTCACGTCCTAGACCAAAGCTTACTTCAGATCCCTTCATTTCTAGGCAATGATTCCCTCACTACATAATATAAGGTGGTCCAGGGCTATTTTTAACCTACACTGCAGTCCTGTGGTGAAGTAGCCATATACTTCTAAAACCACTGCCCTGCTTTCCAGTCTCCCTGAAAACCTCCTGGACCTTTCTCTAAAACCCTCCTCCCATCAAGTCCCCATTGAGACTCTTCTGGTTTTGCAGTTTGCATCATAGAATCATAGAATGGTAGAGGTTGGAAGGGACTTCTGGAGATCTTGGAGTCCAACCTCCCTGCCAGAGCAGGATGACCTAGGGCTTGCTACACAGGAACAGATCCAGGTGGCTTTTGAAAATCTCTAGAGAAGGAGTCTCCACAGCCTCTCTGGGCAGCCTGTTCCAGTGCTCTGTCACCCTCACAGTAAAGAAGTTTCTCCTCATGTTGAGGTGGAACTTTCTGTGTTTCAGTTTGTGACCATTGATGCTCATCCTATGACAGGGCACACTGAAAGGAGACTGGCCCCTTCTACTTGACAATCACCCTTCAGATATTTGCAAACCTTAATAAGATCCCCTCTCAGTCTTCTCCAGACTAAATAGCACCAGGTCTCTAAGTCTTTCCTCATAAGAGGGATGTTCCAGACCCTTAATCATCGTCATAGCTCTCTAGTATTTTCCTGTCTCTCTTGAACTGGGGAGCCCAGAACTGAACACAGTACTTCAGATACGGTCTCACTAGTGCAGAGTAGAGGGTGGGAGAGCCTCCCTCAACCTGCTGGATACACTCTTATGTACCCCAGGATACCTTTGGCACATTGCTGTTCCATGGATACCTTATTGTCCACCAGGACGCCAAGGTCCTGCTCCACGGAGCGGCTTTCCATCAAGTCTACCCCTAGCCTATACTAGTGCATGCTGTTATTCCTCCCCAGGTATAGGACTCTACACTTGCCCTTGTTGAACTTCATTTGGTTCCCCTTTGCCCAGCTCTCCCATCTGTCCAGATTTCACTGAATGGCAGCACTGTCTTCTGGTGTATCAGCCACTCCTCCCAGTTTCGTATCATCAGCAAACTTACTGAGGGTACACTCTATCCCTTCATCCAGGTCAGTGATGAAGATGTTGAACAAGACTGGACCCAGTACTGACCTCTGGGGACCATCCCTAGCTACAGGTTGCCACCTGGACTCTGCGCCACTGATCACGACCCTCTGAGCTCTATTGTTCAGCCAGTTCTCAAACCATCTCACTGTCCATCCTTCTAACCCACACTTCCTGAGCTTACCCACAAGGATGTTATGGGGGACAGTATCAAAAGCCTTGCTGAAGTCAAGGTAGACAACATCCACCGCTCTCTCTGCATCTACCCATTCAGTCACACCATCATAGAAGGCTATCAGATTAGTCAGACATGACTTCCCTTTAGTAAATCCATGCTAGCTACTCTTGATAATCTTTACTTCTGCCATGTGCTTAGAGGTCATAACATACTTGCTACAGACCCCACAATACTGCTTGTAGAAGACCTCAGAGATTGCTTTGCATTTACCCCTCAGAGACCGTTAGCAGCAGCAGAATGTATCAGACAGCCAAGACAGGTACATCATATGAGAGAGTTGCCAAATGCCACAGTGGAGAGAGAAACACAATTTTCATTCTGCAAGTGGTTTTAAATATGTTTTTCACATTCAAGTAAAATAATGAGCATTTTAAACTGCGTTGTGGCTTGCAAAAACTTTTGAATTATGTTTATTTTCATAATGGTAAAACATTTCATGTCCTATTTTGGCTTTTAGTTCCAAAACTGAATTAGCATTTTGAAAAACTCTCTGAACCATTGTGTTTTAAAAAAATGAAAATAAGGTATTTTGACAATTTCAAACCAAGAAAATTTAAATGAAATTAAAAATCTGTCAAAAGATTACTTTTGTTCTCTGAAAAAAAGCTTTCAATTTCAATGAACATTGTAATTTTTCTATAGAAAAAAAATCTCAGGCCAACTCAGCTGAACATTGCATTAAGTATTTACAAGTGTGAAGTGCTCCCATGGTTTCTGTTATATTTGTTTGGAAGGTAGAGGCTACTCATTCTGGAGTCTAAAACTCATCTGGAAAGTAAAGAACAAGGATGTCACTCTGGTAGCAGGATGTGAAGGACTCTTGTCTAGCATATGTCCCACCCACTGTATTTCTTTCGCTCACTACTTTCTGAGAGGAGGTGCAGGTTGGTATGTTAATGTTGTGTCAGAATGGTCCTCAGCACAAACACTTCTCTCATCCAAGACACTCTCTGTTCCAAACACAGAGTCTAATCCTCACAGAACAGCTCTGTAGGGTTTCAGGAAATTAAAGCTGAGAGAAACAGCAACACAGGTCCATAAGACTTTGTCCACCATGCCACCAGCCAGTAAGACACGGGGTTTAGTTTGAGTCTTATGTGTATTGGACTAGCTAGGGAGGGAAGAGCACACTTCACGAACTGTTTATATGAGAACTGCTGTTCCCAAAATGGCTCAAAATGCATTTCTTATCCACAAAACCAGATGGACACCATCATCTATTTTGATAGTGGGAAATGGTATTTCATTCAGAGTCCACATAGATTTCTATGGAACGGTATTTTCTTAAGAGGAAATTAGTAAGACCAGAATGTGCCTTGCTCTTCAGGAGCTGGGGAGGAGCTCACGGGAGGAATAGCAGAAGGTTATGAGTGAGTTGAATCAGCGTATGCTGTTGGAATCAGTAGGCATTTTTCTATTGTCTACCGTCAGTTTTACATCAGGCATTATAACCTTAAATGGTTAAGAGAGTTTGCTCAGAACGGGGCAATGTGCTAAGTTAGCAGTGTGTTTCAGTAATGCAGCACTGCAAAGTCTTACTGGGCAAAGTTACAGCTACTAGGCTGAAGACAGTTGAAAAAAGCAGAAAGAAAAAATCCAAGTATCTGAGAATTTCAAAAGCTTTGAGGCAACTACTGCTGTAGTAAGCTACTTCAAAGAAAAATTCAAGTGTGGAGACATAAAACTTTGCATCACTCAGTACTTTTTGCCACCTTAACACCTATCTGGAATTGATAACACTTTACATATCTTTCAACTTAAACACAGCCTTTGACATCTCAGTCATGGACCGTGGAAACACACAAGGGCAGTGTGCTTTGAGAATACATTGAGAGTGACAGGCATTAAGAATATAGTGAAGGTGATAACTGCTAGCACAACCTGTGGTGTTAATTTCCTTGTTTCCTTCCTGATGATTCTATTTTCTTTCAGCTAGTAATATGGAAATGATGGCAGATGACTGTAATACAAGAGATATCTTGAGGCCATTGGTGTTCCGCCTCCATGAGAATGTCCCTGAAATAGTCCGTGAGGTTTTACTGGAACGTGGCTGGACTGAATTTGACAAAAAGGAGCAAGATGATGCAGACTGGAACCTGTACTGGCGGAACTCTCCTTTCCGCATGACAGACCACCACAGCATTAAACCATGGCAGAGACTCAACCACTACCCAGAAGCTGTCCGTATCACCAGAAAAGACTATTTGGTAAGGCATCTGAAACGTATGAAAGGAGCATATGGATCAGCTCTGTATGAATTTAGTCCAGTGGCATTCATCATGCCCAATGACTATGTCAAATTTATAGCAGAATACAGTAAGGAGAGACAGTCATTAGGCAAAAGACCCAGCTACTGGATTTGCAAGCCTGTGGATCTCTCCCGTGGAAGGGGCATACTCATTTTCCAAGACATTAAAGACTTAGTATATGACTGTGCAGTCATTGTGCAGAAGTACATTAGTAACCCCTTGCTCATTTCAGGGTACAAACTGGATCTGCGCCTTTATGTGTGTGTCACCAGTTTTTGCCCCCTCACCATTTACACTTACGAAGAAGGACTGGTGAGGTTTGCCACAGAAAAGTTTGACCTCGGTTCTCTGGACAATGTGTATGCACATCTAACAAACACCAGCATCAACAAGTATGGAGCTTCATATGAAAAATATAAAGAAGGGATTGGCTGTGGCTGCAAATGGACATTCAGCAAATTTCGTTCTTACCTTCGAATATTTGGGATTGATGACATGGTCCTCTGGCAGAAGATCAATAACATAGTGATTCTCACCCTGCTTGCTGTAACACCCTTACCAGCAGCTTCCAATTGCTTTGAGCTCTTTGGCTTTGACATCCTAATTGATGACAAATTCAAGCCGTGGCTTATAGAAGTCAACTACAGTCCAGCCTTGTGTTTAGACTGTTCCATTGATGACACTGTGAAAAGAAAACTTCTTCACGACGTTGTTGAACTGCTGAACTACAAGCAAATTGATGCTTTCAGGCAAGACCAAGTGGCTGGGATAAATGCTAGCAGAAGGCAGGTGCCCTGGAGCACAGCTGGTGAGAGTGTCACCAAGGAAACTCCTGGCTTACTCCCTTGCCAAAAAGTGTGTAAATGTACTTCTGCTTCTTCTGTGCAGCCTGCCCTGAAGGCTGCAAGAGGATCAATTCATAAGGTGGCTACCCTGACAAAGAAAACTGACAGAGCACATCCAAGAGAAACATTGACGTCCCAGCTGCGGGAAAGTATGAACATGCCAAAAATACCCTCCCGAGCAAAAGCTGAAGCTAAAAATAAACAAATTCGAGAAGATGGACATTCTCTACACAAGTCTGCCCAACTCAGCCGCTGGTTACCTTCACCTGACTTCTGCAACTACAAGTTAACTGCATGCCCCTATTTCCTCTCTGATAAAGACCAGAGGCCTATCACCCGTGTAGGAAATTTTGTCCTTATTTTTCCTTTCAATGAAGCTGCACTTCAAGCTTCCAGGGATGGGACAGATATAAAGAGCATAATAAAGGAAATAAGCAAATTAATGAGCAAACAGTATCAGAACAGCAGAACACAAAGAGAAGGGTAGGCTATTTAACTTCTGCGTAACTTCATGATGTTATATTATAGAGGCATGACATAAATGACAACTTTAGATGGAAGGACATAGAAATACACTGAAACTGTATTTGAAAGAGAGATAGCTCAAACAATACAGAATTTAAAAATTGTAATTTAGCAATTACCATGAGATGTTTATTTTTTTAAATGGAAGTACTAATTTTTTAAGGTAATTATTGCAATGTTAAAGTAATCCCAGAATAAAAATAGAGAATAAAATTTCTCAAACATCTTCAGAAATGCCAGTCTTTAAAAATTATTTTTCTCAGTGAGCTTTCATTCTTTTCTTTTCCTAGCTAAGGGGGCTTTAAAGTCACTTTACAGAAGGGAGCATTCAACATGTACACAGTTTACAAAGGTCCAGGTAATATGAATGTTTGGGTTTAGGGTCAGGGCAGCTCTTTAGACCTATAACAGACACTGTCTGTTAACCCCCCTCCCTCACCAAAGGGGAAGAGAAAGGGAATAAGGGAGAGAGACTTAGCAATTAGAAAAGAAAACTAGAACAGCTTTAATGAAAATTAAAATGTTAATAATAAAAAGGAATATATACAAATATATACAAACCCAGTATCAAACCCAACCTCCCCGATGGCAATTACATCACCGTCACCACTGATGCTGTGGAGCTGGCACCAGCAGAGTCCCAGACTGGGCCCTGCAACAGATAGGAGCTGTGTTCACGAGCTGGATTCTGGTACTGGATTCACGAACACAGAGATCAGGATCAAAGGCAGAACAACCAGAGTCCTCCTCGGATGTAAGGAAACAGAAGAGGACCTGAGCCAAGCCCAGCAGATCTGGCATGACAGACCAAGAAGGCCAAGACCCTCATGATCCTTCAGCTTTATACCAAATATGACATCTATGGGCTGGAAGCCCTTGTTGGTCAGTATGGGGTCACCTGTCCTGCCTGCTTCTCCCTGCAAGTGTGGCCTTTTTCTTTCTGCACCCCACAATGTGGTGCACAAGATCCTTGGTCTGCACATCAATCCTTGGTAGCAACTCTAAACATGGGGTGTTATCACTGCTGGCAGCAGACACTGCCTGTGCAAACAGGCTGCTGACTTCAGACAGTGCAGTTAGAAGAACTCAGCTGAAAAGCAAAATCACTGATCAAAATTAGTTCTGTTCACACGCAAACCAGGACAATGAATAACACAAAACTGTCACATTTTTGAAGAATCCAGCCAGCTTCTCAAAATTCCATTCCATTAATTTTGCACTGTATGAAACAACAGTATGAAGTAACTCTCGTATTATGACCAGTAAGTTTCTGTAGAAATTCATATGTTCCATTTTTTTGTTTCAGATAAACTCTTAATAAAGAAATAAGTACTATTCCCAAGGCAACAGAGAAATTTGTTATAATAAGGCAGAATATAAGCTACAAATATCACGTTCAGAAGACTGGATCAAACCTCTTTTTCTCAGACTGCATTAATCACCTGATCGGTACAGTAACCCCTGAAAACTGTATTTGCAAGAGAGGCCAGCTTCGTTTTGCTTGCAATAAAACTGGTGATCATCTGTGCATGGAAAAATACTAACACTGAACTGGAGCATTTGAGATGATGGTCAAAGTACTACACTTCCCTTGTACATCTTTGCTGCCCCCAGCTGTCTGAAGGGAAGTAACAGTTCAGCAGTCACAGTGTATTCTAAATTTGAACCACAACTGAGGCCAAATCCTGACTGTATCATGCTTCTACTAATGCCAGGAAACCTGTGGAAAGACAAGAAGTGGGGTTTCCCAACCGTGTTCTGTCTCCCTGAAGGATTCATAAAAATTTGTTCACTATAAACCCTCTATGACAAAAAGAAACATAGTAAAGTAGGTATGTGTATTGCTACAGTTTAAATACAAATGCAGTCACACTTCTTTTGCATTATTTGTGTTCCTGCAACTATGAACTATAGCTCGTAGAGCCATTACTACCTCTGGGTAGCTAATGGAAGTGGAAAGTGGAGGACATGGGGTGTGAGAATCAGCCCGTGAAAATAATGTGGCATGTGTCATAGCTCAGCTGTGAAGGAATTCCAATTAAAGCATACCTCTCAGAGCTTGTCACTTACTTAGGTTTCTTCCATCTCGACCTTTTCAAATCAAATTTGTGCCCCTTATTTCAATAGTGCCTTTGCTATTATACTATAAAATACCACCCGAGAAACATATCTTGGTAAAAACATTGGCCAGACATGGGCTGGCAAAAGTACTGTGAGATCCTTGGTAGAAGTCTCACCCTTTGATGTGACCAGTGGAAGGTTTGCCGTTGACTTGCCAGAAAGTAGAACCAGGCCCCTACTTACGTTCCATTACAACCTTCCTGTACACAGGTGCTAACAAGGTGAGTGAATGCATCAGCAAGGTGCCTTCACACGCCAGCAAGGTGCCTGCACACACCAGCAAGGTGCCTGCACACATGCATCGCTGCATAGAGACTGACTTGCCCATATGCCCGGTGTATTACACCTGTGCAGGACCAACCAGACTCAAAATGCTTCCTGCAAGTACAGTCAAGAGTGCTTAAGGAAGCAAGGAGCAAGCATCATACAAAAAAAATTGTTCCTTAGTTAAGTTACTATTACAAGGGATTATATACAGAGGTTATTGAATAGCAAACAGAGATTTAAGGCTAAAACCTGCAAACAAAGCCTGTTTTCTCTATTACTATAGAAACAGAATATCAGCATGTTAAGTGGAGAACAAGAACCTTTTGTTAAAAGGAATTTCTGGGAATAAAACCAGTGGTCCTTTAGAAAACACTAGTATCACATCTAGTTTCCCAGCTAAACTGAAAACATTAATCATATTCACTTTTTTTTCATGATGCCTAATTGAGAAAAAAAAAATCAGTGTGGATCTGGTTTGGTCAGTATAAGGCAGCACTAAACTGAAATCCTTAGTGAATGAAGCACATGTAAAAGAATGATACCTTGGATTTCTGCTATTTAGAGTTTCCCCTTACAGAATACAGGAGATAAATAGTAGTGAAAAGCACAGGATTGTAAAATGTTCATTTGTTATTCAAGAGTACAAGAAAAACATATGCAATTTTATTATCACACCAGCCAACATCAAACTGCATGGATGTTTGCAGCATCATAAGTAAATTCATGAACTGAAGCATGTGTATGATCAATACTAGCAGCACTTCTCACTCTATTGAATCTATTTCTTCCAAAGATAGTCTGTAATTTGAATGGTGATTTGCAGGTAGTCTGACTCACTGGAAACTGAAGAGAAGAAAGAGCAATTCCACAATCTTGCAATTATTTTGCACTTAGGTGTGAGAAAAGGCCAAAGCAGCATGCTATGAAACTGTGTTTGTTGCTCCAGGAAATTGAAGGGCATAAGAAGATAACGGGTCTTCTCAGTCAATGGGCAGGTAATGAGCTGAGCCCTACAGGGGAAATGCTTCAGTGCTTTGGAAGAATTTGAGACAGATGATGGACAGACAGTCTATGGGGAAGGCAGTTGAAAGCAACATCTGATAAATGATTAATCCCCTAGGTATCAAGTGCCTTAAAACAGAAGAGAATCACTAACCAGACATATTTTTGCACTAATTAAAGAATAAAAGCAATAGTGGGAGAGGTTAATTCAAAAACAAAGCAACACAGAGGAGGTCTGAGGAAAGAAGAAAGGGCTGTTTCATCCCGAATAATGACCAGGATGGAATAAATATTACATTTTGTCTTCAAATGCACAAAACAGAGTTCTTAGATTATGATCATATAATTATTGAATAATTTAGGTTGGAAGGGACGTCTAGAGCTGTGACTGTTCAACTCCTGCTCAGGTTTTGGTTTAGTGTACATCTCATAATAAGGTCTGATACCTGCTGGGATCTTGTGCTTCAAAGAATCAATCAAACTGAAACCATTAATCACTTCCACATATTTCATAATGGTCAACTGAGAAAAAAACCCCAACCATGTAGATTTGTTTTAGTCAGTATAAGACAGCACTGAACTGAAATCCAAAAAGCTTTGTAAATTTGAGGTTCTTATGAGCTCCTTATATGTCTTATGAGTCCCTGTTGTAACTCACTAGCAGAGGATCAAGGGAGAGTGTGATGGGTATCATGAAACAAACACTTTGTTGAGAAAGTTCTATGGGCATTTATTTTAATGTTACATACACAGAGGGCATGACTGCATCTCCTTCATGTATCACTCAAGAGACATTTAATTCAGGTAAGGTTATTCCAAACTAAGAACCAGTCACCGAGACAAAGTAAATTTCAGCCTTTGGATCCATCCATTCATTTTCACAAGGCTTAAATCTTCTTAACAGTTCTGAACTGCCAAGAAAACGGGTTGAGCTAGTTATGTACAGTGTGGTCATTTGAAGGGAGAAATCACTTCTTACTTAGGATGATATTACCATCCTCATCTTTGATTCAAACTCATCCAATAGAGTACTTGGTTTCCTGTCTGCCACTGCAATGAAGTTTTTACAGTGCCATCTGGGTACTCCTGCCTCTTGAATTGCACAGTGGGAATCTCCTTATAGCCATTACTGAATTCCACTTTCTTATCTCCATTCCTGAAAAAAATAGCAATGAATGAAGTGATGAGAAGGATCTTTCTGTTAGTAATCTGTCTCAATGACCTGTCTAATGTGACACAATGAAAGTGGAAAATAATGTCAAGTGGAAACTTTCTCAGATAGGTTCTCACCTCAGAATTTACATGGGATGGCATTAGAGATCTGAACTCACAATATTTCAATACAAAGGTACTTCTGTACATAGTCTTCCCCAGTAGGAAAGTGATCATCCCTCTGTACTTGGCACTGGTGAGGCCACACCTTGTTCGCTGTATTCAGTGTTGGGCACCTCACTACAAGAAGGATGTTGAGGTGCTGGAGCATATCCAAAGAGGGGTGCAAAACTGGTGAAGGATCTGGAGCATAAGTCGTATAAGGAGTGGTTGAGGGAACTGGGATTGTTTAGCCTAGAGAAAAGGAGGCTCAGGGGAGACCTTATTGCTCTCTACTACTACCTGAAAGGAGGTTGTAGCAAGGTTGGGGCTGGTCTTTTCTCCAAAACGAGACATGATAGGACAAGAGAAAACAGCCTCAAGCTGTCCCAGGGCAGCTTTAAGTTGGGTATTAGGAAAAATTTCTTCACTGAAAGGGTTGTCAAGCCCTGGCACAGACTACTCAAGGAAGTTGTGGAGCCACCATCCCTGAAGGTACTTAAAAAACCTGTAGATGTGGTGCTTAGGGACATAGTTTAGTGGTGTTTAGGTTAACGGTTGGACTCAATGATCTTAAAGGTCTTTTCCAACCTAAATGATACTGTGATTCTACAATTCTATAGTAACAGATGGTGAAGATCTGCATTTTACATGACTTCTTCATGCAAAGATTTCAAGGCATTTTTTCAAGCAGGAAATCTACTTTACAACAGAATCCTTCCTAAGCCTGGAAGAAGCATGTGTACGAAAGTCCTGTTGTTGTTTTTCCTCATTTTACATGGAGGAATAGAGAGCTAATACATGAAATGCCTTGCTCAAGATCAGACAAGGAACAAAAAAGCTAGGATGAGATCTCAAGAGTCCTCATCCCAAGTCCTTTAGTGCCCACGTTGTTAATACAGACAAATGGTGATCTCCCAGCAATCCTGGCCAGTGTAAAGTTACATGGAACTAAATGATGATTATTTCACGGTCACTTTGCCAGTGATAAACAGTCACTTAATAATCAAGGTGGAAGTGAACAATTTTCTGTGCCTCGTTATAGGAAAACTCTCATTATCTTACAAATACTTTCTACTTTCATCTGAAAATTTTCCCAGCCATGCAGAATCCAACCAGTTTTAAATGTTGATATCACTGTACCTGTGTCCAATGCCTGATTCCTGTCATTAACTCAAGACTTACTTTTCTACTTTTACTACTGTACCATCAGGTAAAAAAGTTTCCTTGAATCCTTCCCTATAGAGGCATTTCACTCTGTGATCTGGGAACACAATTTCTTGTGCATCATCAGGATATTTTCTTTCTTCTGTGGAAAAGAAGATGTAAAAACTCTGTCTAGCATTCTCTCATATTGCTTTACACAGAACTAGATCATATTTTTTGGATATTGTAGTGAGGAAGGAAATAATATCCAGTATACAACTAAATAAAGATACGGATAGTCAGATAATCAAAATTAGAAGAAATGCATTTACAACCCATTACTATCACAGGTATCACAGGGTGTTAGGGGTTGGAAGGGACCTTGGAGATCTTCAAGTCCAACCCCCCTGCCAGAGCAGGACCATATAATCTAGCACAGGTCACACAGGAACGCATCCAGGCGGGTCTTGAAAATCTCCAGAGAAGGAGACTCCACAACCTCTCTGGGGAGCCCATCCAGTGCTCTGTGACCCTATCTTTGCTTTGTAGGAGGAAAGTGAGCAGTAAAATAAAGGAACATATGGGAAGTGAAATGCAAAGACAGTGCAAAATGAGAAAAATGCTCAATCTGCTGGAGTCAGAATCAGCTAATATATTCATAATAGAAACCTTCCTGCATTTAAAGTTCACAATTTTGAGCTCTTGCAAACCTGTCTGATTATTAGGAAACCACAGAACCTCCAGGCCATCTGGATAAGCAGTGTGGGTTGTCTGTGCATCTGCATAATAATACATCTGGAAGGAGACTGAAGTGTTTGCAGCATGTTCACAGTATTTGCATAAGCAGATTCAACCATAACAATGTGCTTAAAAATAAAGCATCTTAAAAAAAAGTCATTTGAGGGTAATTTTCTGTATCTGCCATCCATAAAAGTAGCCATGTTTGCATTGTTGTTCTTTCTTTTCGCTCACCTCCCTCCTCACGGCTGCATCTAGATGGTGCTACTTTCATCTCTGCTGCATACAAGAGAATAATACACATCTGAAAGTCATCTTTCCACCTCTTTCTTCATCTCCTACCCATGCACTATTAATTTAAAATAGTCCCACTTCTGTCAAGGCCTCACTTATTTCACCTTTAGCTCACATTATTATTAACTATTTACATTTACATAATGCCAAGAGGGAAGAACCTCTGTGCTACCTACCCTACAAATGTATAAAAAAAGAGTCCTTGCGTCAGGTGGCTGCCCCTGCCCTTTTCCTTCTTTCAGTCTCCATTAAATTGCTTGACCAACTACCCATCTGTTCCTTCTTTAACTGTTATCCTTCATCTCTTTCCACTTTTGTCCTTGTAGGTGAAGCAGTTTAACAACTCAGCATTGTTAAACCAACACCCTTCCTCATCAATTTCTCCCAGAACTGATAGATCAAGATAAATGATAGGACCTTGTTGGTAAATCATTTAATAATTTTATTTTCCTTAAAGAAAAAAAAATTACACACCATCTGGCACAATCTTCTTTACATCTCCAATGAAAAAGCTAATTGTTATCGTCCTTTTAACAGCACTAATGACCTTTTTAGTATCATTGTGGAAAGTGATGATTTGACATCCATCAGTAAGCACCTCTTCTATTTTCAAACACATAGAGCAAACACATAAAGCATGGAAATGAGTAACATTGCACTGCCTTCCAATTAAATTGGAGCTTGAATTAAATCATGCTATGCCTTTGTATTTCAAAAGCTATCTATGCACTACATGTACATTATTTTTGCCTCATTTGTATGGAAAAGAGGACAAAAGTAGGAATACCATCCCAAACAAAAAGAGAAAAAAAAAAAAAAAGAAAAAGGAAAAAGAAAAGAAATAGAAAAAAAAAGAAAAAGAAAGAGAATTAAAATGAAAACAAAGAAAAAGAAGAAAAGGAAAAAGAAAAGAAAAAAAAAGAGAGGAGAGGACAGGAGGAGGAAAAGAAAAGAAAAGAAAAGAAAAGAAAAGAAAAGAAAAGAAA
>JAAGNO010004196.1:0-27186 GCA_033439905.1 Ceryle rudis | reverse complement strand
GGTGGGCACGTGGGTGGGCTGGAGGTGCGGCCCTTCCCCCGGGGAGGGGGTGGGAGGGGGCCGGGACTTGCTCAAGGCAACCCCCGTGGAAACAAGAGCGCCTGTATCCCGGCGGAACGCGGGCGCGGCCGGACACGCGTGGGGCGGGTTGACGGCGCGTCCGCGGGGTGCCTGGTGGGCTGTTCTCGGCTGAGCCCCAAGTAACGCCCGAAGGCAGCCTCTTCGTGGCCACCTTGGGGGACTTCGGGAAGACCCCAGCTCTCCATCTTCCCGGCGTCTTCCCGAGGGCGGGAGGGAGGCCGAAGATCGCGGGAGTGAACGTCCCGGATTGAGCTGCTGCTTCCAGGTTTCTGGTGCTGGCTACTTAACGTGGCTTTGCGTCTCTCTCTGGTTTGTTTTAGGGTCTGAAGTTTTGTCATATTGTACCCAAGCAGTTCGTGATCCTGGTTGTTTTTCTGAGTCCTGGTATTGTCCTATCCCATGTCCCGCCCCTCCTCTTTGTAATACTCTCAGGGAGGGGGAAAGCGCTATTCTTTCCTTCCAGGAACATCTCTTGGGAAAACGTGTTTTAGGGGCCTTAGCTGAGTGAAACACTGTCTTCAGAGCACCGTGGCTGCCTACAAGGAGTACTTTACACCAGTGTGCTGGCCACACCCTATCCCAGGTCAGCTTTTGACTACTAATACCTGAAGTTTTAATGCCTAAGTAATCTGGTCCATGGCTGGCAAAGGGAGATGTCTGAAGTCATCCAGGGAACTAAGAGAGTCAGCTGAATAGAAATTAGTTTTTCTTTTAGGTTTTCTACTTGTTCTTCTGGACTAGGCAATATGGTTACCCCAGTGTATGCTTGTATGACTGTATTCCCAAAGTCTACAGACAGCTATATAGTCTAGTAACATTTAAACTCTGAGAAGGATGCACCCTTTGTATGCTTCTGTAAAACACTCTGTGTTCTTACTATGTCACTAGTAATGAACAGCAGCATAGATGCATTTATGTATTTCAGTGGTTGCAAATAAGGAGGGACAGCTGTGGTGCCAGAATGGCCTGGTGATTTGGCGTCACCAGCACTGCTCTGTGAGCAGGTCATGGCTCTGTGCTGGGCTGCAGACCTCCAGGAAAAGGGTGAAGCAAGGTGGTGAACAGGGATCTCAAGCAGCTTTTATTGACCTGGCCAGCCTCTCACTTTCCTTTTGCCTCTTTCACTCACATCACTTGTGGCTGTGATGTTGACAGTTATCCCTTTGCTTTAGCTTTCGTAGGGGACTTCTCACTGATGAAACTAAAAATCTCTCTTGCTGTGATGTGATGGCTTGTGGTTTCTGTCTGCTATGAGCTGTAGTGTAGGACAAATGGTGTGCAGACACTTTTGCTGGGTTTGTGTAAATGGAAATGACGGCAGCGTGAGGACAGCAATGGACAGAGGTGTAGTAAGAACGGCAGTTTCTAAAGACAAATTAGCAAATGTTGCCTAAAGAAGAACTGACATAACATTGAAAGCTAAAGTCAAGCTGTGAGAAAGACTTTAGGATGTCTGCAGGTGGACATTTAATACAAGAATAGCTGCTTGCTGTTGCTACTTCTGTTTCGTAAGGAAATGGTCCTGCACTAATTGGCATAAATTGTTCTAAAATAAATGTGAACGGGAATCTTGTGCATCTCTTGTGTGCCTTTCTGATGAAATACAAAGGAAAAACAAAGATGTGATTCAGACAGATGTTTGAAAAATGTAGCAAAATGGCTTTTCCTTACAAATTCCGATTCACCTTCTAGAGCTTGTTGCATACTTTGCACGGTGGAAAAAGGCATTTATAGAGTGAAGAATGACTGTCTCTTGCTAAGTTTAATAAATGTATTATTCTGACTCAGATCATCTCTTGAAACAGTGGATATGTAGGAAATCAAGGCTCACAAAAGTAACCTGACCCACAAGAACCAGCTAGAGATGGGGGATTGTACTCCCCTGCCAGTCAAGTGAATCCACATGGGGTGTTAAGAAAACTTTACTGGTCTGGAGCATTTTCACTGTAGTCTCTAGATCCTGAAAATCCCTGTCAATGTGCACAAGGAGAATTTCTTGTGAGTTTATATGTTTCCCATGCCTATAATATCTGTGAACTTCCACCTTTACAATGCCTCTGTTGCCCACAGTTATTCCACTCTGCATGTGAGGAAATGAGATGGAGATTAAGTGATTTGCCTGTGGCAGAATGGAGAATCGAACATCAGCGAAGTTTTAACCATCCTTTTCTCTCTGGTACAGTGCAGCTGGTATTAAGTGCAATCCCTGTGGCTGATAGATCCAAGGTAAATACATCCTCTGTAAGAAGAAATAAGCCATTGAAAACAGGCTCTGATCCAGTTATCTCAGAATCAAGGATTTTGAATACCAGAGCAGAGCTTTTGAAGAAGCAAAAGGAAAGTCTGAATATTCCAACACATTTTGTTATTTTAAGTATGTGCTAAGCCGCATTCCTATTTTCCTTACAAGTATGAAGATGGGAAGAAGAAATCTTTAGTGTTTGTTTCCCAAATGCTAACGAAGGCCAAAAGGAGTTAATGTTGGTGGTGTTTTTGTGTGGTTTTGGTTTTTTTTTGAATTTGATATTTTTCTCTTACATTTAGAACAATTAAAATTCACAAGTATGTGTTTGAGGAGATTATCTTGATCAGTCATCATATAACTGCCGAATAAGAAGTCCTTGTTATAGCTCTGTAAATTGGAACTCAAAAGTGGGCAGTGATGTTAGCTGTGTGTTGGGAAGATTCCCACTTTAAGGTGTAGTGAAAGGTACCACATTGCTGTTCCCAGTACCTCTACAAATGAGGAATACTAAGAATACAGAAGCTTTCCAATGCTATGAGACAGTGGGATTTGGGGAAGGTTTTTGTAAACAACTTGTTTAAAGGTGCATGTATGCTGTGCCTACACAAAAGTAGGACTGTAACTTGTGGGTGTGTAGCTTGTGTAGCTGTTTTGGTTACTGATCTCAGTACAGCTTTAACAGTGTGGAGCTTAGCCTGGCCTGTGCTCCAACTATTAATGCAACGTCCTGAGTGGGGTGTGTGCTTTACAGTGTGTGCTGAGGCCCCCATATCTGGGCTCATCTGACAGCAACATATTGCACTTGACTGCTTGATAAATAAGATGTGGCACACCCACACCAGGTTCATGCTTGCTTTTGAATTGCAGCACAAACAAATACACTCAACTCTTGGTTGTTCAACTGGGGAGTGATCTTATAAATCCAAGTAGTTGTCTTATTGTGGGGTGCAGTTTGAAGCTTAGGGGCTGTAGTGGCTTAGCTACCACAATCCAGTAGCTGCTAACTCTAGCAAAACGTGTGCCAGAGTAGTTCTTGCTCTGTGCTGTCTTGAAGGCGACCATAGCTTGCAATGAGGAAGTGCAGGCTGGCTTAATGCAGCTTGCTGTCTTGAAAGAGAGCCTCTAGACAACAGGTCTAGAACTAATCTTTAATTTTGAATTTTTAAAATCTCTTCCTGAATAACTCCTTGCACAGACAAGCCCTGCATTTAGCTGTGATTAAGTCTCTAAATTGTTTTTCAAAATGGGATAGCCAAGCTCCTGAACCATGTAGCTGCATCTGAAGATGTTACTCATAGAAACTAAGCTCCAGCTTTTGTTAAAATAGCACAATAATAGTTTGGTTTCTGGCTGGTCAAATGATAAGCAGCTCAGGACTTTCATCCTTATTCCAGCAGAAAAATGCAATTGACTGTAGAGAATGACTGTTTACTATGATGTGCATGATTAATACCATAAATCTTTCATGTTGGGATGTTGGGTGAAAGGCATGAATATCACCACAACAAATTGAAAGGAGCGGTTTGTTACATATTCATGGTTGGTAATCAGGCTTGAAACTCCATGTAAAAGGAGAAATTAGCCAAAGTGAACAGTAGTTGTCGAAACTAGAAACCACTCCGGCATTTGCTAAGCCTTGGCAAAGATGACACGCTGATTTTTGCAGCTCACAATGAGCATATGTACCTACTTGTGGCTGATGGTTATTCAAAGTGGCCAGCAGTAGTGTGTGTGCTATTTGACAAACAGTTCTGCTTCTCAGATTATTATGGAGACATTTCAAAGTGTGTTTGCAGCATATGGCTTGCTTAAGGAGATGGTTTTAGATAAGAGACATTCAGTAAAACATAGTAGATCAGCTGCTTATCACTCAACTTCAGCTGGGTCAGCAGGGCATTTTCTACAGACACTTAAAAGAGCAGTAAAGAAAATTGTGGAGCGAGCCCTGTATCATGGCATCACAAACTTTTTTCTTTTGTAGAACAGTGTGCAGGAAAGCTCCAGAAGAGCTAATTCTTATTAAATGGATTTTTATTTAGGACGTGCATTTGATTATCTCAAAGCAAATCTAGAGGAAGTTGTAAGTGAGGAGCGTGGAGGAAGGAAACCACCGAATGAGCTTTTTGCTTGTTAGGTCTAAATAAAAGCTTCTCAGAAGGAGGAAGCAGGGGAAGGTGCTAAAAAGTACTAGGATCTGATATGCTTGGTGAGGTAGACAGGGAAATGAGAAATAAATGTGTCCAGCTATTGCTAGATTAAAAAAAAAAAAAAAAAAAAAAAGAGAGAGAAAATAAATGGATGCTGTTGAGGATGTGTATATTCCAGGAGTGAGAGTATTTCTTTCTCTGGTCTTGTGAAAATGCCCATGACATTGTTGCTGTTGAAAATGAGGGTTTGGAAGAGCACGTGAGAACCAACATCCCACCAGGCAGAAGCCTTGTCTGAACAGGATTGCACATCTCCCAGAGAACGATAGCTATAATTCCAGGGGTCGTGTACAAGGGAGCTTGTCTTAACACCCCCTTTGAAAGAAAGAGAAGGATTTAATGTGTCTTTTGCATATGTACTCCCACACACTTTTTCTAAGGTCCTGGATGCTGTGAGCATTGCTGTTTTCCATGGGGAAACATCTGTAGGTAACACCAAGACTGGAGCCCAATTCCAAGGGTGGTGTAAAATGAGTGATAGCTTGTAATTTAGAGGTTCACTTGCTGAAGATTTTTCCTGTATTTTATTTCTCCCTTTTTGTCTGATCCATCGCCATTAGTTTTCAAGGTATATTTGGCTGATTGGATTTTTTTCAATATAAGGTCTTATTTCTTGCACATGCTTTGTCACACTTGATCACCTGGCTGCCTGAGATGACTTTTTACTTGTTGGCCCAGAAGAAAACAATGAAGCTATGGGGGCATGAACAGGCAGCTGTTGTGCCCGTGATCCACCAGCAAAAGCTGTTGGCTGGACTCTGACTTCAGCCTCTGCTACTGTCTGTCCGGGAGGAGTGGTTTCTTTGATCCTCTGGGAAAACAGAATTTAGAAGCGCAGGGGGGTATGTGTAATCTTAGAGGATTCACTTTCCTGGCTCCAATTTTTGGCTCTGCTGTGCTACTCATGTAGATAGCATTTTAATTTTAAGGCAAGGGCGTTAAATCCAGATGAGCTGTTGCTCTGCTAAAAATGCTGGCTGAAATGCTGCACATAATGGCTTGAATCCTGCTGCTGTCAGTCTTCCTTTGACTTTTTTTTTTTAGACTACAGTGTAAATGTAAATGTGGGATTTGTTGTTCTTGGTTTTTTTTTGGGGGGGTGGGGTTTAATGCCCTAAACCACAAAAAAAAAAAAAAAAAAAAAAAAGGCCGGATCTGTTAGTTTCTCCTGGCCTTCTGCTTATGTGAATGGAAGGTGGTGCCATTTGTCTGCCTTGGACAGACATTTTAAAAGTGAAGTTGGTGACTTCAGTGAGATGTTTCCATCTGGATGTGAAGGGGGAGGACATAGAAAAGCAACCTCTGTTTTTCTGTGGTGTCCTGTCTTTATCAGTTTACAGGTCTTCATGGACATCTGATTTTATTTCTCTTTTTTTTTTCCCCATCGCCATCAAATTTTGACTCAAGACATTTTTAGTTTTGTGGCAGTTTCTACTTTGATGCATTGATGAGCATCTTTTCATTGATGTCTGGTTGCTGTGGTCACTGAGCTGCTGCAGGTCTCTCCGGCTGCCCCTGGAGAACCTGACAGCAGATCTGTCATCAAAGCACAGAAAATCCTTGAGTGTGAACCCTTTTCATAAGTCATGCTTGCTTTGTACAACTAGAGTGCAGTGCCTCAAAACTCTGTCTGGCTAGGTAATATGTTGCTGGAGAGGTCAAGCTCTGTAGTTACTGTTTTCTGGATCTGCTTTCTGAGATGGTGGTTTCTGTAGGGGGATTCCCTATTTCCCTGGGCTTCAAAAGTATCGGCACTTCAGTTTCAAACCCCACTGCTTCAAAGGACTTGGATTATGCCTGTGATTATTCCAGAATGGGATAATTCTTATTATACATGAAGTACAGGTTAAATCTCAGCAAGTCATGCCTCTCCTTTCATTGGTCAGTCTAGAATAAAGGGGAAAACAATCTTTCCTGACAGAAGTTTTTGTCTGTTTTTTTCTGGTATGTGATACTACTTGAATATCCTTTCCCAGAGACTGCAGGCCTGTCACTCTTGCAACTTGCTGTCTTGAAATGAATTAGAGGTAGCTGGCAAGAGTTGTTCATTTTGTTGGGTTTTTTTTCTCTTGCATCCTTTGCTTTGCTTTCCTGCAGGATTGTTGTGTTGGGTTAAGAGGAATTTTTGCTTTCTGTTGCTTAATTGTATTACACTGGTTGAAATGTTTTCTCCTTGCCTTTGTCACCTACATTTGTTCCCTAACTTTTCTGGTGGCCTTAAAAAGTACAGCTAGAAGGAAGGACCAGACAGAGCTAGTGTTCAGGATCTCACTTGGCTTTGGAGACAAGGGCCTGGTGGTGGGGAGTCTCTGTTCCATTGTCTCCACCGTCTTCCCCTCTGCCTTCTCTCTTTCCTCGGTTCCTGTTGTTTCACCTTCAGAATCTTTGCTGAATTCACTTTGCTTAAAATAATATTTGTTTGAACAATAAAAGCTGTGTTAAAGGGATACATTATAACTTAGTTTAAATACACATATTGTCTCTGCGAGAGAGGGCTTTGCAAAGAAAGTTTAACTGTATGCTTTTACACATAAAAGGAGTATGTCAACAAAATTCTGCAAGAGGTCAGAAACTGAAGAAAGAATTTTTCTCCTGCTTCTCTGCATGCAAATGTCCAAATACAGTGGCAATTGCTACTGCAGAAGCAGCAGCAAGGGAAAACCGAGCGGCATTCAAATGCTGCCAGCAACACCTTTATACTGAGTTATAACACTGAAGGCAAGCAGCAGCTGGAAGCTTCATTTGATCTTTTTCTATGAATAAGATTAAGAAGCAGGTATTGTGCTCCTGAGGGGTATTTCCCTGACCTTCTTCCACAAAGCTTTTTAGCACTCCTGGAGAAGCATGGAGTATCTTCAGCACCTGCTGAAGGAATGGTGACCAGAGAGCTGGGCACAGCAGAGTGCGCTGCCTGTGTCCCTTTACCTTACTGTGGCTTCTGTCTATCTCATGATGTTCATGTGTGTGGCTTGACCAGCTGTGCTTGTAAGTAGCCTCCATTTGGGAGGGTTGCTGGTATTTGCAGCTTGACTCTCCTGATTTTAACCTGCAAGGTTGACTTCTAATGAGTTAGATACAGATTGGTGTCACATGGTCACTGAGTGAGCGAAGGGGGCTTCCTATGCAACCAAGGGACATTCCCTCAGCTAGCACCTTGCATGACAACTTTCTGTCCTTCACCTCCTGAGTTTATGTCTAGTTTGTGGTGACTTGCTTTGTGTGGGAGGTGTAAGGGTCTGAGCAGTGCTGTAGGTCTTCACCCTACCTTTGCTGCTTAGATCTTTATTTTCGAAATACCTTGTGTGCTGTGGAAGCTGTATTGGTGCATAGAGACTTCTAAAGTTGCTGTGAATCTAGGTTTTATGTCAGAGCCATCCACCTAACAAATGACAGATGCTCTCTGTTAACCCGTCTCCCTTCCCAAGTGGGAAGAGAAGGGAAATACGGGAGAGAAACTTACGGATTAGAAAGGAAAACTAAAATAGCTTTAATGAAGAAAAAGAAATAGAATATATACAAATATATACAAAACCAATATTGAACCCAACCCCCCTGATGGCAATTACATCACCACAAAGTTGTGGAGCAGGCACTGGGGAAGTCCTAGGCTGGACTCAGCGGCACACAGGAACCAAATTCAGGAGCTGAATTCTGGAACTGGACTTTGGAACACATGGATCAGGATCGAAGGACAGAGTCGTCCTCAGATGCTGGCTATTGAAGAAGTGAGTTATATGAGATGGAGTCCCTTGTTGGTCATTTTAGGGTCGCCTGTCCTGTCTGCTCCTCCCTGCAGGTGCAGCTTTCTGCACCCCCATCATGGTACACATGATCCAGCAGTGGCCTCGGTCTGCACGACAGCGCTTGGTAGTAACTCTAAACATTGAGTGTTACCACTGATAGAAGCAGACACTGTGTGAAAATATGCTGTTAACTTCAGCAAATGCAGTTAGTTACAAGAGACTGAGCTGAAAAGTAAAATAACTGAACAGAATTGTTCTGTTCTAACTCAAACCAGGACAGCACAATATATTTGTAATTCTTGGAGAAATATTTGAGAAGGACCTAGACATAATGCATTTATATTGCTCTGATAACCAGCAACTTTTCTGCTGTGTCCCTTCCTTCCTGTTAATATTTTTGTAACTGTTCATATGCACTTGACATTAAATGCATTATCTCACTCTGAGGAGAACCTAGCCTGGTGGTCATCGGGGAGCTGTGAGTTTGGATTCAAGGGCCAGATCCTGTGTCTCTTGGGGACTGTGTGTGAAGCCAGATGTGAACTGAAGCAGGACTGCGGTCTTTTAGGGCTGTTTTTGTAGCCACGTTAAAAATACCTGCTCTTGCCTTTACTCTGCTAGTGTGAACTGTCATCACTGCTTCCATTTTAGAGCAAGAGTGAGAGAGCAAATGTACTTTCAGTTGTTTTGTTTTTCCTGTCAAGTAGCTTTTCAGATTCCCAGCGTTCCTTCACTCTGCTTTCCTTCCTATAGACATCTTGCTTCTTTGGCCAAATAAGTGTGTAGATTTACACACATGAATTCTGTCCATGATACTTCTAACACAGGTATTATTGCTGTCTTTGCCTTTTTTTTCCCCTTACCATTTATTTATTTATTTATTTATTGCCTCTTTTGTCTAGCTTCTCACTAGCCTTCAGGAAGAAGTGTAGGCTCTAGGTCTGTCAGTGCTTGAGTGCTTCGTGAGTTGGTGTGTCTCCTGGAGCACTGCCCTTCCTGATTGGGGGGGAGGGGTCAGCTGATCCAAGCTACCTGCCAGCCCTGTGCTGACACTGAAATGACACCAGAATTCAACTTTGCCATGTTCCAGGACAGAACAACTTCTGGACATTAAAATTCCCAGGATGGAGAGAGGAAGCTACATCCCTGTGATACTTGTGCACTCATAATGTACATTGCTGATGGATCAGTGGGGATCTTGGGTAACTCATCAGTAATAAATGTAGAACCGCAGTACTTCTGCAGCATCTGGGGACAGTTAGGTTGAATAGAGAGATATAAGTGCAGTGAGATATAAGTGCAGTCCTTTTTAATGAAGAAAAGAATTGTGTGAAGCCCTCATCTACTTATACTGTAGAGTGTCCTTTCTTTTTCCATCCAGTCTCTCAGGAGTGTGACTCTTCCCCGTTCATAGCTGGTATATTCATCCTCTCCAGTGTTTAGTGGCTCTCCCCCAGGAACATGCACGCCTACAGATGGCAGCAGTGAGGTGTCTTAGGTGAGCAGTACGGTTGTAGGCACTACAGCAAAGGCATAATTCATTTATTTGATGTAACCTGCTTTTGTCTCTGATAATCTGCTAGATTCCCCTGGAATCCCAGCCTGGGGAAAGCTGTGACATTTTGCATTGCTTTGGGATTCTGTGGCCACCTTCCCAGAAACTTTTTTAGCTTGTATCTAATCTGTGGCATCTTTCCATTCCTCTTCCTTTCGAAACTCTTCTGTGGGAAACAACAAGGCCCAGAGATTTAAACCTGCACCAGAGTAATTGGAATTGAGGATTCAGTCTGAATTTTGGTGAAAGGACTGACAGAAATTCCTACTGCCTGGACTGCAGCATGGTTTAGAGGCCCTAGACCACAAAACCCCTTGTTCATCTCTGTCAGCATCTGAAATAATGGAACAAATCTTAAAACAAACAAACAAACAAACCAAAAAGGAAAAATACATTATTAAAAATTCTAATGTCCATGGCAGTCCTCCTTGGTGGTTTTGATATTTTACCTTCCTTCTGCATCTACAGGTTGAACATCTCCAATCTGTACAGTTGGTTTGGTAGCTTTTGGGGATTTTTTTATTAAAGTGATCAGTATCTGTGTTGTTCTTAGTACCTGTTAGCTCAAGTCTGTGTATTTTTAAGGTGGTATGACCTCTCTTCCCCACTGGAGGGGGCAAGGGCACAGAGCAAACCCCGTTGTCTAGGTGGTGCATGGAATAATTGATGTTGGAAAGGACCTTTGGAAGTCACCTGGTCCAGCCCTCTGCTCAAAGCAGGGCTAGTTTGACCTTAAAGCCAACTTCGAAGTTAAGGCAGGGTGTTAAGGACATCATCCTGTTGAATTTTGAGCACCTCCAAAGACGAAGGGTCGATAAACTCTCTGGACCCTTCTACTGGTGTTTGACCATCTTCATGGTGAATATATTTTTTGTCTTTATGGCCATTGGAAATTTCCTGTGTTGCACATGATGGCTTTTTCCTTTCTTACTTTCATCATGCACGTCTGAGGAGAGTCTGACTCTGACTCCATCTTCTCTCTCTCCACCCCATCCCAATTAGATAATAGCAGTAAGATCTCCCTTGTCTTTTCTTAAGGCTTGAGAAAAGACAAACACAAAACCACCAAACAAAGAAACCTACCCAAACTTTTGTCATCTTTTCTTCATAAACCCCATATGCTCCACTTGCATGACTGTCTTGGTTGTCCCTCACGAGATTTGATCCACTAAGTGCTGCTTTCTTGAAAAAATGTCTTTCGTTTTTTTTTTTTTTCCAAGGAGGTGGTCCTTGCTGTATGGTGCTTATGGAAAGAATTGCTTTATGGCCTATCACACTCTTTAAACTTTTCTGATTAACATGTTGTAATTAGCACACTTCTAGCATAGTCTGCCACAGACAAGCAAGGAAGCTGAAAGGCACTGGAAGACATTTGTACATTTTCCATCATGTGCAGCATATTCTCTAGTAATATTCTCAGTATTCTTCTGTGAGCGTAACAGAAAGACTAAACAAACATGCAATTAGAGATAGTGGAAGAGGGTAATAAACCCACTGATGACATATCACAGGGAGCACAATATCTCGGTGTATGTATGCATGTGTGTATGTACAGCCATGTGTATGTATGTGTGTCCGTATATAATATGTATAGTTATTGCACACACCAGTGCATTTTGCATGATCTCTCTCAGGAATGCCCAGTCAGATTGCTTGATGAGAAAGCAGAGAGTGTCCAGCAGATGCCCTTTGCTGTGCATCAGGTCAAGAGAAGAGGGTACTGTCCCTCATGTAGCAGTAAATCACTGGGTAGGAAGAAAGATGTGTGGTTTCTCAGGGCAGCTTTGTAAAGGGGATATCAGGTCCCGCTCAGACTGTTTAGTTTGAAGCCACTTGTGGTGTGCTAATGTGACAGAGGGACCTCATCTCACGTTGAATGCTCTGGGGTTTCTTTACACTTTGAGTTCTCTATAGGTGCCTGGTTGGTGGCTTTGCTTCACAGCATGATGTGCTGGAGCAGGAAGCTGAAGATTGAATCGTGCTTTCTCTTTTTATTTTACACAATTGTAGGTGGCATGGAGAGTGGGATGCTGGGGTAGGAAGTAGAAGGAATTATTTTACTCCCACTGAATTTTATCTAGGCAATGTGCCCTGAACAGTTGGTTTGGTAGCTTTGTTGCTTTTTGTTTGTTGTGTTTTGGTTTTTTTTTTTCTTTTCAGTGTGCTTAGTATCTGTCGTCTTTTTCTCTTTCACCCTCTCTTGTAGGGCTATTTCCAGATTAAAATGAAATAGGCTCTAACCTAGGACAAAAGGATTGGGAAGTTGGGAAGGTCCACATGTTTAGTGACCAGAAATACAGTGCTGAATCCCTGTCAAAGTCATCAGCTTTGCTTGTTCCCTGGCTGGTGAAGTCTTTCAAAGAATGGGAATGACTTCTAGTGTCTGTCTCACCCTCTCTGCATCTGAAATCTAGCCTAGCTGTAGTTACACATCTCCATTGCTACCAATATTGAAGAAAGGGCTGAGCTGCTTTTTATGATTATTATTTTCTGTAATTCCCAATGTTGAAACCTTGCTGCTGACCTCTTTGTTTTTTTGAGAGGGAGTGTGCAGCCAGTCCCCACTCCTGCTTTGAAGATTTTTTTGTATTGTTTGCATATGTTTGGGGTTTTTTTAGGATGTGTGAAAATCTTGCTGTGGCTCCTGAACCATCTCCTCTGAGGGAGTGGCAGTGCTGCAGTTTCACAAGGAAATATTAACACATGTAAACATTTTTCAAATGGCATTACATCTTCCTGCACGTACTTTATTATATTCCCACGAATCTGACTGGATTTGATAGATAGGTAACCAGGGAGCAAGAAGAGGGGAAGTGTGCTAGAGAAGGAAGGACGGAAAAGGGAGCGAAATAAACACAAACCTGCTGTAATTCAAAACAAAGCAAAATCAGATTGTGTGCTTTGGCTAATTTTCTTATTCAGGTATTGATCCAATGGTTGCTCCAGAGTCTATTAGCAGTCAGCCAGTGAAAATATTTCCCATCGGGGGCTCTGACCTGAGACGGGGGTGAATCTATAGCAATTTGTTCAAACAGAGGAAAGCTTTTTCCTCTGATTTGTATTCCAATTTGCACAGTGTACGGGGGGGGGGACACAGACATTGTTGCAGGAGGTGGTACTTCTCAAGTGGGAATCAAGCTTGAGCCAGGTAACTGACTGAAAAAAAAATGCCTGATTAAACTCTGAGCTGGGTGCCTTCCATTTGTCTCTTTGGGATATCTGGGCACTGCAGCAGGCTTGCCTGCAAAAGGGAGTGGGGCAGCCCTTTGCATCCCCTTGGCAGGGAGGATGTGCAGACCTGCTATATCAGAACTGCCCCAAGGAGGTGAAAGTTGATCTCCCTGCAAGCTTTTAAAGAGATGGGGAAAGAAGGCAAAAGGGGTCTCTGCCTCCTGCCTACACCTTCCATCTGTGTGCTTCCAGTACTGGTTGAGGAACAGGTTTCCCTCAGAGATAGCTGTCTGGCTGCACTGGTGGGTTTCAGCCTGGTCCAACTGGGCTCACAACTGGTTTGAACCTAGTTTGCTCCTGCTGAAGAGGGCCAATATGGGTACTGACTCTCAAGTTAAGAGCCTGCTGCAGGAGCTGCTGGATCTTGATGCTTTCTTGGTGTATGCCAGAAGTTTGATGATAGCAATAAGCTTCAGGCCACAGCTTCCACCCAGAGCTATGCTGAGGGTGCCATGAGGACATGAAGCTCCCCTTCTCACTCCTCCCAATTGGCTGCCTGTTACATTATTGCTTCAGAAGTAATCCAGGTGAGGAAACTGTCTCAGCACCCCCGAAATCCAGTTCCTGCAGCTATCAAGAGCTGCCAGAAGTCCCAGTGATTTCCAGTGAAAAACTGGACAAGGTTAGAAAGGCTCATGGTTTCTAGTGTCTGTTGGGTCACCAGCAGATCTGATGTCAACTGCTTCCTGCCAGTCCCTGTGTGGGCCTTGTGACCTCCAGGGTTGGGGTTTAGTCTGTGTATCTTGGTAACAAGGCAGTTGTGTCATGGTTGGAGAGATAGGAAAGTGATTTGGAAAACCCTTATTTATGCATAGGAGCATGTACTCTGCCTCTGAGAAGGCCAGAAAAGTCAGTATTGTGCCTTGAAATACATCATCTTGAAATATGTAAGAACTGGAGAAGATCTTTAAACTTAGCTGATCAAGCTTCAGATCCTTAAGTCTTGGGCTTCTGTATTAACCAGTGACACCATGCTGCCTGTTTTCCATTACTTGCCCAAATATGGGAGCCTAAGTTGGAAAAATGCTTTTAGTGAAGAGGGGAAGAGAGAAAAACCTTCCTTTGTATAAAAGCAAAGGGTAGGAGTAGTGGGGAGTAATAGGATGGATTTATTCTCCTTATGCTGTTTTTTGCTTTTAAAATTGGCTGGAATTCTTCTCAGCCTTTGTTATACTTGCTTTAATTTAGTGACAGTCACAGAAACACTTAAAGGGAGGAAGGAGGTAAGAAGGCAGAAATAAATAAATACTTTATATCTTAAATGTGTGCAATTTTTAAACCATGAGCTTATTTTTGACTTGGCCGTAACTTTCAGGGAACCAGGGTGGGTGCCAGGGAGAGCAGTAACTCCAGAAAGAGTGGGAAAGTTTATGAGATTTTTAAAGCAGTCAAGCAGAGGTCCCTGCAGTCGATGGCATGAAGGGAATGCGTATGGGGATGATGACAGCAGCATTTTGTAATATTTAGGAGAGTATTTAACAGTACTGAGGCTGTGGAGTGTGCTGTTGCTGCTTTTGTAGTCAGTAGAGGGCTAGTAAGGGTGCTGGAGGGAGGGCTGATGGAGGGCAGGCTCTTCTGCCCAGCTGGCAAGGGTGCTGGCTGCTGGACGAGGGCTGCCAGCCACATTCACAAAAAATTCCCAAGGGAAGGAGAGCCCTGTTCCTCCAGTCTGTAGCATGGCTTTGTGGACAACAGGTAGAGCAAGTGATGTGCCAGGCTTTCTGAGCAATGCAGGCTAGAGAGGAACAATTAAAATCCAAGGTGCCACTTGCTTGACGTGCACCAGTGATTGGCTCCCATCAGGTGCAGGATTTTAAGCCTTTCATGTTGGCTAATTGGTCATGAGACCAATGCCCTAAGCATGACCAGTTCCCAGGGCTTTAGCAGAAAGAACGATTCATGAAACAGAGTTGTCAAGCTGCAGGTCCTTGGCATTGCTTTGGATGTGTTGTCCTTTTATTCTGCTATCTCCTCCCTCCAGGGCTGTGGCATAGACTGTAGGAGGGAACTGAACTGTTTCTGTAGTCTTTAACATTTTGCCTGTTCTCTGCAGTGTTGGTTCCTGCAGCAAGGAAAGCAAGCTGTGCTTTGCTACTCTGCTGAGGAGATGGAGCTAAGCTGGTATGGAGCTGTGTGCTTGCTCCCATGGGACACGCTGTGCACAGCACCAAGCAGCAACCTGGCAGAAAGAGGTTGCTGGAGTGGGAACATGCAGGAAGGTTTGGGGGGGCTGGTTTGCCTTAGTCGTAGGGAGAAAATGTTCTGAGTGACCCTCCCCAGCTGAGAGAAGGGGGAATAGGGAGGGATGCATAGTACTCACAAGTTATCATAAGGACTGAGGCAAACTGTTTCCTCCAATGAATATTTCAAGTTTAGTAGCGTATATTGTGGGGTATGGCTTGGAAATGGCTACTGGGAAAGTATATGAGGTATCTATAGAAACCTAGTGTGTCCCTGGAATGCACAGCAGAGTCTGTCATGGGTCCCCAGAATAACAGCCTCTTGGTGTCCCTGCTGTTGTGCAAGACTGATTGATCATGTTTCTTCTAGAAAGCCTATCAGGCTCTGTCTGGTTCAGGACTATGGAAAACAACACCTGTTTCCCTCCACTGTCTCTGTAGATGTGTATTCTTATGTTCTTTTTAATGGCGTATTTTTTTATGATGTAACACCACTGGCTTGGTTAGTTCCACTGAAATTCAGAGGAAGTCTTCCTTGCAGACTTTGCTCACATCTGCCTGTTTATGTGCTTGCCTGCCCACATTTTTGGGGGCTTGATGTGACTCAGGGAGGAAGGGCACAGCTTGACTCCAGGTCTCTTCCAGCTTTGAATCTCATGCTGCACAAGCCTGTGTGTACCAGCAGGCTCCAGGAGCTGCAGCTCCTCCTCAGCTGGGGCAGAGGCCATGACACCAGAGGGATCAGCTCCCTCCACCGGTCATCACTGCTGACCTTGGCAGTTCTCCTTGGCATGAGCAGCAGTTTACATTTTGGTTCTCAGACGACAGATTCCCCTTCAAGTGTAGCAGTAAATTGGACTCAGTGTGGGGATGGTCTGTACTGTGGTCGTCTGCACAGCGGACTGTGGCCAAAACACTGGCTTCCTTCAAGCTAGGAAGGGGCAGTGATGGGAACTCTTCCATTCTCTCCCCACAAGTTAAGGGCAAGCTTGTGTTGAGGAATGGAGGGTACCAAGGCGAGCAGCTTTGCTGGGTAGATGTGCTCCATCTGAAATAGCTGCAGTGGATTCAAAGATAGCTTTCTGGCTCCTGTGCATTGCAGGCAGCTGAAGCTTTTGGGCACCTGGCTTGGATGCTTTCTGCTTGTTCACCAGCCTTGTATCTGCAGAAGAGGCATGATTCAGTTATAGAAGGGATTGGGGGGCTGGAGGGAAGAAAAAGTTTGTGAAACACAATCCAAGGAAAACCAAGACAATTCTCACGCTACAGGATGAAACTTGCTTCTTACATCACATCATTCCTGTCTTAGACGCACGGTACAGAACTGAGTTTTAACTGCATTTTCATCTTTGAACTAAATACCACCCTCCTGGCGAGCAAAGACTTGCTTTTCCTCAAGCAGGTCTGATGCTGCTTCCTGATGTTTCCCTTCTGAAAGTAACCTTAATTCTCTCTAAACAATTGGAGGAGGCTACTCCCTTTTTTCCTACTCCACCGAAACAACCCCCCTCATCTGGGCTTGTCAGCCAGCAGTGTTAGGCAACAACATGTCTGAGGAAGGAAAGCTGCAATGTGTCTCCAGCCGTATGAACCTGTGGTTCCTTCTTGTCATGGTGGCCTGGGAAAGCCATTTACAGAACTGGCTGGTTCCAGTGGCCTCCTGAGGCAAGTCCTTCCCAGAGCACTCTCACATCCGTGAAAGTGCTAACATCTTAGGATGGGGCTGCATCTAGGCTGAAAGACCCCAGTACTTCCCACACTCCTCAACCCCTGACACACCAGCTGTCCCTTAGAGCTACTGAAAAGCTGCCTTCCCTGGGTCTCTTAACTCATGTCTTTTGTGTGGGCAGTGGAGTAACAGTGTCTGCCCAGAAGCAGTGTTGCCATCAGTGCATATGCCAGGGCACTCTGAGCCCTTTGCCGTTAGCTGCTAGTTTGTTGTTAGGTTTTTGTTTGTTTGATTGATTTTTTTTTTTTTTTAATTCTGTCTTTCTTCAGCTGCATGAAGTAGAGCTGCAAGCATTCCATGCAGTGCTGTGGGACAAGGGCACAGGATACACCAGGAAATCCCTGGTTTGTGGACAGATGGGAGCACCTCCCAGTGCTTTTGTAGCATCAATGAGAGGCAAAATGCTGTCTTGCTCACTAGGCTGGTGTGAGTATCCAGAGTTGCACTAGGTCTTTTGGCATGCCTGGTTACCTAGAGATTAAAGAAATAAACCAAAAAAACCCACCATGAGTTGGTTTTATTCTGTGCTTTTTTTTTTTTAATGACTGAAGAAGGATTTTAATATCTCATGTGAGACCATATTTAATGTTCCTCCTTGTCCTGCCCTACTCCAGTGGTGTTTGGTACTGCAACACACCATTAAACTGCTTCTGGGCTCTGACCCTATGTGGATGTGTCTTTGTGGCAAGTGGGCTGATTTGGGTTAGACAGACCATGAAACAGCCTACACGTGTTTAGTTTCATGAGGAAGGAGGGAGCACGCAAAGAGAGAAGCAGTAAATGCTAATGTGTCAGGATCAACCTCTACTTTGAGGAATCTGGCTCAAGTGATGAATAGGAGTCTATTTCAGGTCATGCGTTTAGTAGCCTGAAACCTGTTATTAAAGTTGTGTGGGAGACTTTGTGTCTTCTCTGTTGAAGGATCCAGCCTACTGTAATGTGCATTATTGGGTTTATGGGAAAGGCAGTACTGGCAGTAGCTGTAAGGGCAGGGCCTCCCCAGTTGGTTGTCATGGCTGGGCTGGCCACCTGTGTCTCTGACGGGGTTTGCTCTGGTGCTGCAGCAGCATCTCCAGCTGCCCCCTCCCCTTGTTACCTTCCTCCCTACACCAGGGTGTTTCAGACAGTGAAAAACTGCAGCCCTTTCTGGTAGGCAGCACAGTCTGCAGACCTGTGGAGGTGTGAGACAGGGCTCCAAGAGGTTGTGGAGCTCCCTATGTTGGGGCAGTTTGGAAGTGAAAGATGTGCAGCAGAGGAGGCAGCTGGCAAGGGCATGCTCCAGGCCTCCTGTGGGGCCAAGGCATTTGCACTCTGCATCTCAAAGGGGCAGTGATGTTACTCCAGGAGTGCTGGCTTCTGCCTCAAGGCACTGCTTTACAGTATAAATGCCACCACTGCCACAGAGGTGACTAGTAGATACAGTTTTAATAAACACAAAAGCGGCTTTCTGCCTTCATCTCCTACTGCCAGCTCATCACTTCTCTCCCTTGTGTTATACCTCAGGGCCTGTATCTCTCCAGCAGCGAATTTGATTGCTTGCGAGCCAAATAAACCCCCCCTCCATCTCGTAGCACCTCTTTTTCTAGGCTGTTCGGGTGTTGTGTGGCATGAGCTGTTGTAGTGAGCGGTTACCATAGAGTGGGGATGCACCAGACAGCCTGTGCTAACATGTGCTGGATACCGTACAGAAAACAGTCCCTGAGGGCTGTGGTGTTTTCTGTACTGTGATTCCCTTTGTGGGAGGCTGGTAGACATGTGACTGGGCTGTTGGACTGGAAATTGCAAGGATGAGCACCAAAGAGGCTGTTCCTCACCATACGTTGCTGAAGACTGCTGCAGCTATGGGAACAAATGAGTACTGTGAGCTCCTAGACTGAACTGATGACCCTCTGAGCATCCTGGCCACAATCCTTAATCTCTCTGTGGCAAGTTCCCTTACCCACGCAGCTGCTGACCAGCCAGCTAGGAGGACATGAGCATATATCCTTTCTTTGCAAATGAGAGGCCTGTGTAAGGCAGTGAGGGAGGGCAGTGAACCAAATCCCTCCAGTCTGCTTGCCCTCCAAAGAGTAATGTATCTAGTTCCATCTTCTCTCACCTCCTTTTCTCCAGGCATGGTGCAGGCTCCCGTGGAGTGCCAGAGCATCTCTTTCGGCTCTGTCTTTGGAGATGAGCGATGGGCCTGCTCCCTGGAAGCTGCTTCTGCTCCCTATCCTAGTGGCCCACCATCACTAAGGTGAAGAGCCAACAAAATGACATAGTTTGTGGCCAGTATGCCTGCTAAACAATCTAATTTCTGTGCAGTGGGAGCAATGCATCACCCAGGTCCGCAGGGTCCACTGGTATTGAGTTACTGTTAATGGAGAAGGGATGCTGAATTGAATCCAGTAGCGCTTGCTGAGTGCTCCCGAGGGAGGAGGGAAGAGCAGAGGCTGCATCCTGTAAGGGGAACAGGAATTGCAAGCCACAGTCTTACTTGAACACTCTTAATTCATCTTTAGGACTCTAGGGCAGCCTTTAGGTCTGGAGCAGGCAGTGTGTGGTTTGGCACTGCAAGATGAGCCCTGCTGAGCTCCCAGACCATTGCTCAACATGGGTCCAATTTCACTTCCTCACTGCTGCTAGAGGGAAGGTGGTGCCTTATGTGCTTTCCTAGTGTAGTAATGCTTCCCGTGCTTCAGAAAAGATTAAATGTTTTGGGAGAAAAGGTGTAGATGCTTGTCTTCATGCCTCAGGTCTTCGTCCTGCCCTCTCCATCAAAATTACCCAGCTGCCAGGCACCTGCTCTTGCCCTTGCTCAGAAGCTCAGCAAGGAAAGCACAAAAGCAAGCAAAGCTGAGGAGTCTTCCTGTTTCCCAAGGGTGTGTAGTTCAAGATGCCAAGACCCACTAGTGAAATACATACCTGTGACCTTTTGTTGCTCCTGCCAGGTACTTCACAGTCCTCAACGTGATGCCAACTAAGTTGGAAAGCTGTGTCGCAGCAGGTGACAGCTGCTCCTGCTGTCTTTCTCACATTCTGTCTGGTAACAGGATCTCCTTAAACACGTCATTGTATATGCACTGTGACAAGCAAAGCTTGCAGAGCAAAGTCAAGCAGCTGATGTGAAGCTTCGGCTCAACTCTAAGACAGAAATTGTAGCTCTGTGTACATATCATTCCCTTTGCATTTTGCCTAGGAGCAATGGACTACAATAAAACTCTCCCTTAGGTAGCAATTCTCATGACATTAGTCCCTAGCCTGGCTGGAAATGTCCTCATCTGCAATGCTCCTGGCAGAAGCTCGTGATTGCATTGAGCTCCATCCCCCTCTGCAGTGTTCAGTGAGGCGGTGTTTGTGGAATCTCAAAGACTTCATTATCTTGGGGTTTGCTGGATTTTTATCTAAAGTTATGTGGGTTGGAAATCTTGCAGGCCCAGACACCTGAGATCACAAAATCAATTCTGCCGTCTATTAAATAGGTGTAATTCCCATCGACTGCAGTGAAAGTTACAATTTTGCAGCGGAAGGTGGAATTGGATCCATACATATTAGAGACAGAAAACCCATCACTGGCTTCCTCTGGACCTTTTTCCAAGGTCAGTGCAAGTTGCTTCCCAAGTGTTTGTGACTCACTCAGTCTACACTGGACTGGAGATGCCAGTGTCTCCCATCACCCTTCTTTATAATTAAGAACTGAAATGTGACAGAAGGCAGAGAACAAAGCCTATTACTGATGGCTTCCTTTTTTTGTACGTTTTTAAAGTGTTTTAGCTTGTGACATTTTTTGTTCTCTGAAGGCTTGAGGATTTTTGTTGGTTTGGGATTATATTAACTGCTAAAAATGTTTAAATTAATTCCTCCTGGCAGACCTCCCTAAACCCCCAAACTACCTTCAGTCCCACCTCCTCCATCTCCTACTTCAGAAAAGAACAACAACGTTGTCAAAGCTATGTGACTGGTACTGAACAGCAGAGGTGGTGTCGGCCTCTCTGTCCCCCAGTAATCCTTCTCATAGAGGGCCTTATCAAGCCCATGTTGACATGGCACTAACACTGGGTGTAATTTATGATACATCCCCTTGCTTCCATGGGCTTAAGCACTTGCACTGTATTTTCTGTGTGGACACACCTCGCTGAAGCAAAGCGTGGGGATCAATTTCAGTGCAATTGGATGAGCCCAAATGCTGGCCAGCATTAGCTCTGTCCTTGCTATTTGACAGTGGGGCAATGCTGGCCATAAGGGGTAGGTGAAACAGGCACTTGGCTGGGACCAGTAGGGATGATGGGGTCTGTGGAATTGATGCCCACTTTGTGCCTATCAAAGCTCTCAAAGTTATGACAGGTAATGATGATTGTGGGGCAAGCTTCCTATCTAGGAGAAGTGGGCTTTGCTCTCTAGGGTTATCCATGCTTTCCAGCTTGCTCCTGCCACATCTGTGACAGGAATAGCCAAGGCTCTAGCCTTGTAAGAGCTGAGTTTTGCCTCTGTTTCTGGGTAGGCTGGAGCAGAAGGGCACCAGCTTTGTCTTTACTTCTTTGCAGGTGCTTGTGAGGTTGCAGGTGGAAAAGAGCCAGTCTGGCATTGCTGGCAGCTTTTTGCAATTAGCCATGACCTATCCCATATATGGACTTCATGTGAGCTGTAGTCAGCTGTGTAGTATTTCAGACCTGAGTGGGAGTCTGGCTGTCCTTTAAAACTGATCAGATTTGGCTTGGCTGCTTCTTACAGCTTGTAAAATACCAGGGAAGCTTCAATGTAATGGTGTGCCAGAGCTAATGAGATTGAAGGTTTTCCTGCCTTGACAATGCATGCTTCTCTGGTCTCTTTCCACTGTGACACCGTCTGCTAAGAGCTGTAACATGTGCTTTGGGGACGTAGGGTTTGACCAGGCCCTTTGCCCTTTTGCTGGGACAGAAGCCCAGGGAAGTGCCACTGGCCTGCTGCATGGACCCAGAACTGTGGAGCCAACAGCTGGCCATAGAAATGACAGATGTGGAATATTCAAAAAAGTAGTGGGCTGCAGTTAGTTGTTAGTCTGTACTTACTTTATTGAAGATTTGCTGAAGGGTTTTGAAAACGGTGAAGTTCAAGGAATGGAAATCCACACATTCCCAAATTTGAGGTCACCTGAGTGATGTGAGACAATATGGTCTCTCTAGCATGGTGCCACAATGTAAGTGACAGGTATGTTGGTGTATATCCAGTGCATCTTTCTTTTTCTGCATCCCAAAGCTGCTTTTTAAAGAGCAATGTTAATGCGAATGAGATCAAATGCATGCCAGTACCACCCTGGAAAGGAATGGAAAAACAACTTGCTGACTGTTTGTGGTCATTAAAGACTAGAGGGGTTTTTTTTGTTTTTGTTTTTTTTTTCTCCACAAGTTCTGGCCAAATTCCAACTTAGGTAATTATATTCTGCTTCCCTAATTCCCTCTGAAGCCTCAAATCAGTTTAGATTGTTTTTCTCTTTCTAGCCTGAGCAATTAGATAATGTTCCTGAGCCCTGTCAACCAGCTACGTCCCACCTCAGAAGAAGCTGCATTTTATTGCTTTTGGAAGTAGCCCCCTTCCCCAACCTGTGTACTTATAAAGTCTTTTTGATATGACAAATGACAGCAAAATGTGTGATAAAGTGACTTCTCACAGCTGGGGTGTCTGACATGTCCACTCTGCTAAGGACAAGCTGCAGAAGGTGCTGAATTCTCAGCATACACCAGCTGCCTTGGATGGTTTTGAGGAGAATAGCACACTTTACAGTAGTGCAGATAGGAAAAGGAGATTGCTTTTGTTTCAGTAGTGGAAATGGCACTCAGAGTAGCAGGCTGCAGAGGAGAGAAGAGATAAAGGGTGTGTGGGAAGGGAGTGCAGCGGCCATGACATGGGGAATTCTGAACTGCAGTATGGGGAGGGGAAGTTGCTTGAGGCAGTTCTTCCTAATGGCTCCACACTGCACATATGCATCCAATTTTCCATGTTGCACTTTCTAGCAGAGCATCTGGTGATGCTAGTCCTTTGCATTTATGAGTCATGTATAGCAAGGATTAGCAGAGCATCCTCCAACGAAGCACACCCTCTCCAACTCCTCCCCTGTAAAATGGAAGATGCTGAGGAGACACTTGACTTGATCCTTTGCACAGGGTGCAGAGAGAAGGGATGTTACACTGCCACACAGTGCCACACACATTTTGTATTCCTTTTGAGTCTCAACTGAGTCAATGTAGAGGGGAAGTGGTTTCTCACGATTTGAAAGTGAGTATTGAGTGAAGACTTCTGTGAAGAAGGCTGTTTAACTTCTCATGCTTGCACCCCATCCTGTGGACTTCTCAAGTGCCTGTTGTCTTTCATGTGGTGGTCTGCTTTCTGTCATCACTTGAAGTCCTCTAAAGAGAAAGGATGTGTGTCTTCTGAGCTGTGGCGATATATCAGGCCCAACCAAGATTGTTGATAATCACACCTACTACTTTAATATCCAATGTGAGCTTAGATCTCATTGCTGTGTGCCTTCAGTTGATAAACAAAAAGATGACAGGTGCTTTGAGTGCTGTTTTTTGCACCCTGTCTTAAAACTCTGTGTGTGGGGACAACTTGGGCTGAATGCCAGAACAAGATCCTTGATGCAAACATCAAAGCAGCTGTGGAGATGTTTCTCTGAGGACGTTTTAAAGCTTGATGAGGCTCATCACTGTGGAGCAGGCTGTAGAGAAGACTTGCAGATGACCTGGCAAGTACTCTTCTATCTGTAATATATGTGATTCCTTGAGCCCTTCCTGTAGCTCATCTGGTACTGTTGCTGTTGGTCCATTTGCCTGTGAAAGTGTTGGCATATCTGTATGCACATATGCATGGAAAAACCAGTATCACTTTTATCACTTTGGCATTAAACAAAGAGAATTGGTGCCCGAAGAAATCATGTGGGCACATGCCCTGAGTAAGAGTGAAGCCTAATTAACGGTTGCACAAAACTGTGGCCTGGACATCCTGTTGATTGTGGAGGCTACTGATGCAACTTGTGTGTGTCAAGGCGGAATAGCCCATACCACTCACTACTCCCTAATACAAGGGCATATGTGGTGGGAACTCAAGTCATGTGAAACATCTGGAGGATTGTTTTGTTTATTGCATTTATGGGGGTATTGGGAGGGAGGTACTCCGCATCTGCTGCGCTGGGGAGAAAGCTGGTACTCAAGCAACTAAAACAATTCCCAGCAATTTTCCTTCTCTGGTGGTAATTGTTCTCCAAGAAGCACTCCAAAGGCTTCTCCATCTTTGTTGCACTTGGCAGTAGCTGTACTGCAAAACACTTCAGCAACACATTTCTTATACTGAAGGAATATAAAGCTGTTGGTATGTATTTTTACAGAGCAACTGAGTTACTGTCTCTTGATGCATAGGACTGGTAGCTGCCTGGGCTGTGGGGGACGAATCCTGCACAGCCAAAGGAGTAGTATTTCTCTACTCCTCCAGGCTAGTGACTGGAGATCAGGACATGGGGCATATGGGAGTGGATCCCTGTGAGTGGGTTTCTTGCCTTTTTTTTGTCTCCCTTCTAGGTGCCTGTGGGGTCCGTGAGCATACCTTCACCTGTTTGCTCTCTGCCAGTCTAATTTCCCAGGCAGCAGTTGCTGTGTAAAGGGTTGTTGGCTCAGAGGTGTGCTGCTTCAGCTGTGTTAGGTGTTCCTGACTGCAGTGAGAGTCTTTCTGGGGCAGTCAAGAGTTCTGGTTGCCCAAAATTAGCTTGAAGTGCAATGTGCGGTTATCACTGGGGCAAGAAAATACTTGGCACTGTCTTGGAGACTGATTGGTATTGGACTTAATTAATGTAGAGCAGTCTGTTTCCACATGCATCCAGCCCTGCCTCCTCATCCTTCCTATCAGTATCAGCTTAGGTTTGGTTTTAATTATTTTTTATTAAGTGTTGTGCAGAACAATAAAACCCACATCAGTTTACTGAGGATATTAATCCTTTTCACTTCCCCAGCACATTTCATCTGATGACAGAGGTTTGTTTTACAAAGCACTTATATGGCATTTTGTATCTTCAAAAAGTTATATAAACAATAAGCTTTAAACTACCCCGTGTGACACGGTACTGCAATTATTCAAATGACACATAAGGAGACAGATACACCAAAGGGAGAATGTACCTGCCCAAGGTCACACATCAAGTCAATAAACAACTAGTGCTCATTGAAAATTATTCTCAGTTTCTGGGTTTCTCTGCAATTCTTGGTCTTCCTTGGTGTCACAGTGGAGCAGTGATAGGTGAGAGTGGTATTGGGTAGAGGCCGTGAACTGAAGACTATTAGGTCTATGTAACTGAGTAGTATGCTGTGTCTCTGGGGTGGACCTGGGATAGTTTGGCTTAAAAGCTTTGTAACAGTGTCCTGAAGAGCTATTTGCTATCAGTGCTTGATGGTGGCTCACGGTTTGGAACATTGCTGCTGCTGCAAGTGAAATCCGTTGGTGTTTAATGAGTAGCTCCCCAGTGACTTCAGTTGGCTCCCTGCCCTCCTCCTTGGCAGGCAGTAACAAGGAAAGCACATGGCTGATAACTGAACTTTTGTTCACTGCCTGTTTTAGGACATGATCAAACAGGGAGAGAAGTTTGAAGGCATGGTCACTGCAATACCTGACAGAGGGGCTCATTTTTGGGTGTTCAGCAGTACACATGCTTGTGGCCCTGTGAAAGGAGGAGTGACCCTGGTTGCACCTGTTGCTGGAGTAAGGATCATTTCTTTTTAACCCAGTCAGTTTCCTAAACTGGTCCATTCAAATTTGTGTCCCTCCAGATGAGGATTAGCAGAAGTGATTTGCAAGACTCAAATGTTTTTTAGTTGTTTCCCCAATGTAGTTTGTAACAGAAGCAATCTTTTGTCATATTTGGCTTTGAAATGCCCCAAGATAGATGTGCTGCCTGTCTCAGTGAAACAAACTGGCAGTGCCTTGGTAATTTGTGACATGTCTTACGGGACAAACGCTGGGGAATAGTTCCACAGGCCCTGTCAGCCATAAGTCTGGTGAGCTTCTCTGGGACATAACCAGATCTGGAGCCTTTCCCATTTGTACAAAACTAGAGCAGGCAGGAACTGGGGGCCAAACTAGCTTTTGGAAGGTAAACCAGTTTCTTGCCTGCTGGTCTGCACAAGGGGCTTGCTCATCTAGGGTATGATAGTTCAAGTTTGCACGCTGTGGAGGGTCAAGTAAGAATGTGCTTTGGAAACTGTGCCTCTTTTCCTCTTCAAAAACTTTTTTTTTTTTTTTTCTTAAATGGGGAGCCCACCGTCTAGTTCTGTGTTAATTTGTCCAAGGGTATTCTGCAGGAAGCTGGGCTGGTTAAGGCCTTTAAGGAAGGACACAGGATTGAGGCTTTGCTCTTGTTAGGAGTTTGCTTTCTTCCTGTCCCCTTTGGAAACAAAGGGACTGTTTTGTTCTCAATGGGATGGGCTGTATCATTCCACAAACAACTGAAGGCCCAGGAGTGTTTTCTACGTAAAATGAATTTCTTACTAATATCAAGAGAATATGAAATGGAGCCGAGGATAAGTGTTTTAAAAATATGCTGAGGTCTTAGCCTGCCCTTGGCCTTCCCTAAGTAGGCCAAAGCCTTTTTCTTTAGCAGAAGAGAGTTTGAGAACAAAAGTCTTCACAGAGCTTTTCTCTTCAGACACGCTTCAGCTTTGAGGCTGGTGCCTGTCAGCATTTCAGTCTCTCAAAGCTTTATTTCCTTAGTGTCAAAGATCATCTTGCTTCCTTTGCAAGGCTGTCAGCGAGACCCTGACTGCTTCGATATGGCTGCGTTAGTCCCCGAATCCCCTGTTGAACAAGCTGCTCAACAATGTTTGCACAAATGCATGATCACGGGTAGAGAATAAATCTTTGTCCCTACCCCCTGTGCAGTCAGCCAGCTGAGAAATTATTTTAAACATCATCCCATGTGCATTAGTGCTTCCCCAATTTCCTCTGCAAGTCTCTAGTGTTTCAGACAATCTTTTGACTCTGCACAGATGTAGAGTAATAAATTCATAACCTTGCTTTGTGGAACTCTTTCTCCCGAGTTCATTGCTATCAGTCTCTCACCAGGGAATGGCCAAGCCAGAATCATCCTGTCTTGCTTCTCCTTGCCCACATTTCAGTTATAATCAGGTTTTTTTTTTTTCCAAAACTCTTTACTTGTCCATTTTCCTTTTCCCACTCTTTATTCCCCCCCTCCCCACCTTCTACCCCCCGCCCTAA
>JAAGNO010004195.1:89114-109114 GCA_033439905.1 Ceryle rudis | reverse complement strand
ACCACTTTGCTTTGCTCAAGGTCAAATATTCATAAATGCCCGAGTGGAGTTGTAACAACTCCAAACTTCAGGTATAAGGTTCACAATGTGCTGGGAAATATTTTACTTCATGTAACCACTAACAGAATTATTAAATGAAATAAATCTGTGTGATGTGTGGACATAAGGACAAAATAGGTTGAAATCAGGCTCCTTCATTTCATGTTTTCCCAAGCAGTATTCTTCTCAGATGATGGATAATAGGACTTCAAAAAACCCCATATCCTAACTTATCCCTTGAACCATGGGCATACTGTTGGCTTCTGTTACAGCAAACCTGCTGTCTTCAGTCAAGAAGAGGAGAATTTATGTTTGTCAGTCTTTCCCTAACTTAACTGATTACTCACAGCATTATTGGCAGTCTCAGAAGTAATGTGAAGAAGCCTAGAATATGGTATATAGGGAAGGAGTAAGGGACTGGAAAGGTCTGCCCTTATACTTTTTTTTTTTAACCTTCCTTTTTAATTTTCCTTGATCTGCATCTGTTTTTTTTTAGCTTCAGTGGCTTGGGATGAAGCCTTGATGGTTTGACTTGCTGACAGCCTTGCTGCACTATCAGTGCAATAGCAAGGAGCACTGGTCCCTCCTGTGAGGGACACAGCCTTAATTGTCCAGAAACCCTGTTGGTTGCATTCTCAGTAGGCAGGGCAAATTTCTGCACTCCTAGGAATTAAACCTTATGAATGTGTCTGGCTGAATGTATAAAAAAACCCCACATTTGGCAATTTAACTGGAATCAAAAACTACGTATAATACATTGATAATGCTAATTGTGACTTGAGGGATTTATTAGCCAAAATAGTTACTTTTTTTGAGTATCTTGAACTCAAAACTTACTGACAAATCCTGCTTGCACATAAACCTTAGGGATTATGAAATCTTATTAATTGGGAAAGTGTAACACACAGTTAAGCCATGAACGTAAGGAAGATGTTTCTAGTAAGACACTCCTGGGACGTAGAACTGTATGTTTCAATGAGTTGAAAACTTTCTCTAGTAATTTCTGTTCTGTGAGCAATTACTATTTAATTCATACCATTGAGCTTCCTTAATCAACAAATACAAGCATGGTGAGATCATGGGACAAATGAGTATATTAAAGATCAAGAGAAGACATATAATTTTTCAAATTACTCTGAATTTGAGAGAGACAGTGGAAAAGCTATCCCATACGTCAAGACTCAAGATGTGCACCATTTTTCCAGCAGTTTAATGATTTAGCTTCATAAGTTTTTAAACATTCAAGTGAACACCTGTCAAGGTCCAGGTGCGATATTCTGCTATTTTGTAGTATAAACTGTGATTCCCAGGTATAGCAATGCTGGCAGCTCTATCATCATTTAAATGTAATCGTGCACTCTTCTCTGCTTGTGAGCAATGAAGTCTCCATTGTCACACTGAGACGCTGCATGTCTTGGCAGGTCTACTGCTGCCTTTCTTCACACTGGGATTATTTTAGATTGGCTGCAATGAATGTGTTATTTTCCATTTGTTAACACATGGGGACTTGCAACTCTGACAACTGAGAAAAATACACTCATTTATATGATTATTACTCTTGTTTTCTCAGATGTAATCTGAGAAACACTCTCTTATCTTTACCTTCTCTCTTCTGCATAGTCCTAAAATTGGCAACAATCACAGTATTAATTATATGATGCTTTCTCTGGCAGCAAGGAGGACAATTCACTAAGATTTTCTATAGCAGTAAATTTCAGTTGTGAAAATAAAAATAATCCCTATCCTTCTAGTAACACAGAAAAAAAGCAGAATGATAGCAAAGCACACTTCTTATATTTTTTACTTTGATCAGAAAAAACATTATTTCACATCTGTTTCCGACTTGAGTAAGTTAAATTATTACAATTAAAACTCATTGGGATACTAAGAGGGTAACGATACATTGAGCTACCCTAGAGACCTGGTGCAATGCCAGCTGAAGTATGCAAACAAAAGTGAAAGTGAGTTTTATGCACGTATGTTGATGTGTCCCAGTACTCAAGCCTCATGAGTATTAATAACAAATGTCTGATAACAATTAATTCTTTATTAGATCTGCACAAGTGAGGATGCAACTGATTTAAGAAGTTATAACAAAATTATTAAAAATGAACACACATGTAAATCAATATTGCCTCTGATTTCACAGTGCAATCATTCTGCTTCATATCCCTAATGGCCACTTCACGGTGAGGTCATTAATAATTTTTTTCTAAACAGGTTTATGAATTATTCCCTTGCTTTCTTTTGTTAGGTGCAGATCTGATGATTACTAGATAAGCCTTTATCACCTTGAGGTTTAGACAGAACTGGGATTGATCCTGCCTTGACCTGAATGGAGAGACTGGCCACAGGACAGCACTGGGGATGTGGGAGTCCCTTTATTGCGCTAGACAGGCCTTAATTGGAAGAATGAGGCTCACAATCCCATTAGTCCCACAGTAGATTTGTTCTTGGACTTCACTGTGCTTGGTGATTAGGAAACACTTTCTATCTGAATTTTGTGTTCTTGCAAGATGGGCTGGGTCAATTACAAAGCACATTACAGTAATGCTGTTGAATATCTGGATGGAGTTGAAAGTGTATTTTTGAGCTGCTAATCACTAAATGGCTTGGTTTCACTATAAAAGCTTCCCTTTCTATGTGGTAGCATATCATGATCACTATAGATATTCAAGCCAGTTCCTCTGATAACAAGAAGGGGGAAAAAAAGCTTCATGCAACTCCCATGGTAGAGTTTGCTTTATTTTTCTTTGGTCCATGAGAGCTTTAATTTGCTGACTCTTATCTCATGCTGAAAGATTCTTCTTTGCTGTGGGCTCCAGGGGTAGCGGAGGATGACAGTTCTGAAGGAGTTGCCTGCAGGCATCGTTTCTCAGAAGTTCCTGTGGTTGCAGTTTTACCTGTTGTTTCAGTGTCTAGCACCAGGAGTTAAAAGAAACCCATCCCTCTTTGAAGGTGAAAAAAGTCTCATCTCATGCTTCTTGTAGATTTTATTTTGCTTCTGCCTTCAACATGCAAAAGAGAAGCCTCTGTGCATGCTGGAGTCCTCTAGCCTGGTGAAGCCTCTGCAATCTCCAGGATGGCTGCTCTGTCATGCTGCCAAGATTGTCTTCTGCTGCAGTCGCCATGGGTTTCAGTAGTTCTACTGCTTTTCAACACTTCTAAGGTTTGCATTTGGTGCTTTGTTGAGAGGTGTATGCATCTCAACAGAATTTGTTTTACATCACCAAGCTAGTGAGCACAGAACACAAGCAGTGGAGAACCAATGAAACATTCTAGCATGCCTGAATTCCCTGTGAATCACACATCCTTGATCCTTTTCCAGTAACCCTTCTGCCTTGCAACAGCCCTTCAGCAGCTGTAATTTCTCTTTGACTTGTGCTGAACTTGTTGGGTTGCTTATATTAGCCTTTGAGCAGGTGAAAAGTTAATATTACTTGTGAAAGTAAAACAAAAATATTGCCTTATTGTTCTGGTTTGAGTGAGAACAGACTAATTCTGTTTAGTGATTTTACTTCTCAGTTCTTCTAACTAACTGCACTTTCTGAAGTTAGCAGTCTGTTTTCACAGTGTCTGCTGCTAGCAGTGATAACACCCTGTGTTTAGAGTTAGTACCAAGGATTGGTGTGCAGACCAAGGCCACTGCTGGATCTTGCGTACCACATCGGGGGGTGCAGAAAGTAGAAGGCTGCACCTGCAGGGAGAAGTGGACAGGGCAGGTGACCCCAAACTGACCAACGAGGGATTCCATCCCATATACATCATATTCAGTATTAAGCAGAGGGATCTGGAGGGTCTATAGCTTGCTTGCTTGCTCACTCGCTCACTCACTCTCTGGGGGCTTCCGGGCTCTTCTCCCCTCTTGGACAGCTTTGACAGCTTTGCTCAGCTTAGCTCAGGTCCTCTTTTGGTTCCTTCCTCGGAGCATCCAAGGAGGACTCTCTCTGTTCTGCCTTTGATCCCAGTTGGTGTGTTCCTGAATCTGGTACCAGAATCCAGCTCCTGAACACAGCTCCTGTCTGCTGCAGGGCCCAACCTGGAACTGCCCTGGTGCCGGATGCACAGCATTGGTGACGGTGATGTAATTACCATTGAGGGATGGGTTTGATACTGGTTTTGAATATATTTGTAAGTATTCTAGTTTTATTATTATTATTCTCATTAAAGCTGTTCTAGTTTCCTTTTCTAATCACTAAGTCTCTCTCCCTTATTCCCTTTCTCTTCCCCTTTGGGGAGAGAGGGGGGTTAACAGAGCATCTGTTGTTCGTCAGGGGGGCCGCCCTGACCCTAAACCATGACACTCATACTGCCCCTTTCTTGCCCATTTGAGTGTTCAGCTTTTTGTGTACAGGTCTTCTCAGAGAAAGGACTACTATGGCTACTTCTGAAAGGGCTTTAAGGGTCTTTAACGGCCAGAAGATGACTAACTCGTATCTCCCTCAATGTACCATCTCAGGGAAGGGAAAAGTAGAATGATCTTCTTAGTTCACTCCAGTGCCATCAGTCACATTTTTTCTTTCTTAGTATCTATAGAACTTCCCATTTATTACAAATTGTATTTTTTAGCTCCTTGTGGTCTTTCACCAGGATTTCAATTTATTCATTCATGTTCAGTATTTGTACTGCACATTTCCAGAGCACTAGGAAACTAATGAATTCACCACAAAGACTTTTACCATTATTTTTCAGCATTGTTAATGTCAGTCCTGGGGATATGGTGCAAGAATTCAGTTTGATATGTTCCTAAGGCTAAGATAAGCACAAGCATCATAAACTACCGCAATTAGTTTGGAGACGCTGATGAGAAAATGAAGTCTTTATTCTGGTGCCTATTAGAAATGTTTCCAAAGCCTGATCTGCTGGTCCGCTGTTGTCCTCTGTTCCCAGTGAGTTTTCTGCAGAGCAACATGATTGTCTTCCTCCATTCTCTGTTAATCAAACTTGTCTAGTTTTTGGTTTGCCCTGTATGTCTGTACCAAACTGCTGTATAAACTAAGGATCAGTGTCTTACACTGAACTTCAGTATATTGATTTCACAAGACTGGCTGGTTCTTTTTCTTGGAATCACTTGGATTTCCTAATAGTTTAAAGCAATGATTATTAGTATTCATTTTTCGTCATAAGGTAAACTTAACTATACAGTCTGTCCTGTTGGTCAAAGTTTAATCAAGACACTTATACCATATTTGGTCTTAACACTTCTAGTATTAGAGATTGTTGTCAGTATCCCAGTGCACAGAATCATAGAATGCTTTGGGTTGGAAGGGACCTTTAAAGGTCATCTAGTCTGACCCCCCTGCAGTAAGCAGGGACATCCTCAACTAGATCACATTGCTCAGAGCCCCATCAAGCCTGACCTTGAATATCTCCAGGGATAGGGCTTCCACCATCTCCCTGGGCAACCTCTTCCAGTGTTCCACCACCATCACAGTAAAGAACTTATTCATAATGTCCAATCTAAATCTATTCTCTAGTTTAAAACCACTGCATGACTCCTTTTACCTTGACAACAGTTTTCCTAAAGGCTAATCTGAATAATTCATGTTTCTGATTACTTCTTAAGGAACCAAGAGCATCAAGACCTGATAATTTTCTTCCTGTTTGCAACTAGCTCTTATGTGTCTATTGAATATCATCATATCCCTCTGCTCTTATCCTCTGTAGCTCAAACAGCTACATTTGTCCATTACAGTTTTTCCAGAGTTCAGGCAGTTGACTGCAACTGTAATTTTTAATCCATTGTACTATTACATTAGAGCATGAAATGCACACCCATTTGTTTTCTAAGCAATTTTCTGTGTCTATAAAATTAGAAGACGGGAAAGGAGACATTTTGTTCAAAACCACTGTTAGCCACCTGAGGAGAGAAAATTACCAATGCACATGGAGTAAGAGTAAAACTGAGACTGTGGTCTAACACCTGCTTCTTTCCAATGCACGTGGGGTCAGCAGCTCAGGAAACCCTGGCACAGAAAGTTGCTTTTTGTACTTTTTCTCGTTGTTGTCTTTTAGCAAACATAATATGATCTGTGAAAGGTAGAGTTTGAAAGCAGGCACTGAACTCATAAATAGGACCTTTGCAGCAGTGTTCAATGGTTGGGTAATTCAAGCAGAAAACCATAAACTCAGCTGATAAGATTTGGTTTCTTCATATGTCTTCGTTTCTGCTTCTGTGAGACTGGAAAGCATGACTGCTTGTGCTTTGTAGCTACTTGTGTGCCCTCACTTTGTCATCTGAATTTGACTGTGTGCGTGCAGATTTCTCTGATTGAAAATGCCTGATATTTTTGCATTTTGCTAGTTACAAGAAACACATCTTTGTTTAATTGTGCTCTGCATCTTTCACAAATCAATTTAGCCATCTATGGTTGTAGACCAAATACATTCCTTTTCTTTGCATGTTTTCATCAATATTATGTGACTAATCTTTAGCACCGTTTCCTACATCATTCTAAATAACCAAATAAAAGTAGCTTGCAGCTATCAAAATCCTTTGGTTGTCTATTTAATACAAAGTGATATGTTCTTACTGACTTGTAGAATGGAAAGAGGAGCACTGGGCACCCTCTGTTACATTAATAGGTTATATGGATCTCAAATGTAATCTATTGCAAAATTAACACAGGCACTTGGTAATGGTTTTCATTGCCATGGCACAACACGAGATACATCTTTAATAAACTGATTGTTAAATGACATAGTCTAAACCTATGCTTATGTTAATCTATTGTGATCAGGGGAAATCACACTCTTCAGTTATGTTGAAAGAATGTATTGGGTCTGGGAAAATAGAACAGATTTGGAAATTGTAGTTAATGGTGTTTGTTGATTCAGCTAGGACATTGCTACAGGTAATTTTGTCCTAATTGGTACTCAATTAGGCAAGAGCTCTGAAAGTGTTTTAATTTGATGAGAGTACTTTTGGCCTAATTTCTGTATTTAAAATCTTCACCTGTTTTGGAGGCTAAATTGCTTTTTTACAGACACACAAACCCAGTTATTTACTTGCAGACATACAATAAATGTAATATGCACAGAGATACTAGATACAAGATACTATGAATATATGGATATAAAATCTTTAAGGGTTGCTCTACTTTAAAACCTCCCATAACCAAAGTTTATTTGTTCACAATGAAATTATTTCAAGTTCAAAAATAAGGGGAATGTCACAAAGCAATATTTTTATTGCTGATCTCAGCAAGATACATTCACATTTATGAGCTCCATTACAGAAAAGTATTAATATTTAGAATTTTTTTCAACAAAAATAAGCAGGCTTGGGATAATCTTATTTTTAGAATATGCATTTTCCTATAGATGCTTAAATCAGCCGGAAATTTGCAAGCTCCTGTTTGGCAAATGCCTTTGTTTTTGAGGCCTTATCAGTGATCAATTTTAACATGTCATGTTTTGCTCTATGTTTGGAAACAGGAAGATTTCTGACTTCAGCCTAACTTGACTATAATTTCACCTAAAGAAGGTGTAGGCCCAGCTTTGTGTACAGGCAGCCACAGGAGGCACTGGAATACTAATAATGACAGTAGTAGCTCAGGGCATGAGGGATGACAAGACCGTCATGAATGAGGTTTGGTGTTGTATCTGTGGGATCTCATCCCCCATGGGTCAGTGGAGAAAGCATAGGTGAAGGGAGATGCAGGCCCGTGTATCTGACCTCTGAACATTTACACAGTTCCTGAAATGTGCAGATTTTTGCAGGGCTTCCTTACAACCCTGCTGACCTTTTCCAACCATCTCATTCAGCCAAGCTCCGCTCAGTTTTAAAGATTGTTCTTTATAAACACAGACTGATCAAAATATGTTCACGATGCCTTTTTTTTTTTTTTTCTGCCAAGTGGTTCAGACAATATGATTCAGAGACACCAAACACTGATGTAAAGTGAGGAATAAGGTCAAGACAGGACAATCGTACCAGTATGTTCGTATCAAGAAAGAAGAGAGACTAAAGTTATAGTTATATTCTGACTTCCAAGGTCAGAATGACCTTATGTGAGCTACTACTTTTGAACAATTTACATCAAAATTAAGGAAATAAATGTGTGGAGGTGTTTGCTGGGGATATTTCATAGTGCCACCACATGTCACAGTCACAGCACTGACAGGGAAAGACAGAAAGATGGCTTTAGGCCATGAGAGAGGTACTGCTTTTCTGCCATACAAAGGATCATGTGCAAATCTACATGTGTTTTGTAGCCCAAAACTATGAATGTGCAAGGAGGTTGCTCCCTTGTCTCCCTCTCAGGCATTTGTGATGTAAAATCTTTTTGCTCCTGTTACCTTGTCCTTCAGTAAACTGTGAGTAAAAACTTTTGCTTGTGCTCTGAGCTATGGATGTTTTATCTGAAAATATCACTAAGGGAGACTCCAATGAGAATCTGGTTTGTCTCTTCTCTAGCAAGGATAAATGGTAAAGATTGTGCAAGTTGAGGGTGGAGGAGACAGCAGTCCCTCCTCCAAGGCCCAACAGCAAGCATGGTACAAATTTCCATTTTAGGGAAGCATCCTGAAGAGCAACTCGTATGGGTGGTACCCAATGTAGTAGTTCCAGGTCTGATGTTGTGTACAAGAGCTTACAGGATTTCTGTATCAGAATTTTATATTGATCTACCTGGAAAGTCCCTGAGACAGTGAATAATCTAATATTATAACAACAACAACAGAAAGCATAAATTAAGTAATAACCATTTCTTAGTATAGAATATAATTTAAAAATTGTCAAAACCAGCTACATTCTATAAAATACACCGTGGAACTTTTAAAATACAGACTGCGTGTTTTTCCAAGGGTGAATTCTGACCTTCAGACTCTACATGAGAGTGGGAGCAATTTGATTTCCATGAAAGGGAACAGCAGGCATATCTAATGGCTTTAAACAGTGTTCGGATGCGCAAAACAATATCTTGTTCATTTCTCAATTAAGTTTGTAAGACTGACATTTAAGAATTGATGCCCAACAAGCTGATAGCTCTGGAGCTGTGCTCTGCATGTCAGCTGAAATGGAAGCAAGGTTTCATTCTAATAGCTCATAAAAAGGGGCTCTGAATATGGCAACCTACTGTCAACACACTGACACCAAGTGTAATCGTAAGGGTAGAGCGTTGCATGTTGTGTCAGAGGTGATAGTGTCTAGTATGAAATAAGGTTTTTGAGAAATACAGTGTAAATGAGTTAAGTAGTTCTTCCTCTTTCATTGTCATCTAATCTTAAGAATCTAGTGATTGCACCCACCAGCAGTAAGAAATGTTGAAAGCTGACAGTGTTTCAATGGCTGTAGGATTCTCAGCATTTAAATGAAACCAGGTCTGTAATACACACCTGCATCTTCCTTATACTGAACTATTAGAGTATAATTGCTCTATGCAAGCTACGCTTCAGTCCATCCAGAAGCAAAGATGAAAAAGTTACTTGTTACATGGAATGTGTAGTCAGAGCACACTGAACAAGGTACTTCATTAATTGGTTTGGACAGTTCTTAAACTGAGAAGCTGCAAAGCATTGCTTTTACCTTATAATGACCTAATTTAATCTGTACCTGGGAGAGTTGCTCTCAGTCCAGTCCTGGTGGAGTTGTGTCAGAGAGATGTCAGTGAGAACATCTGCAGAGTATGAGATGGAGTTGCAAGAATAGGGTGAACCCTGAATAATTTTCTTCTAAGGAGTTAGCAACTTTGTCAGCACCAACTTTGATAACCTGGTAGCAGTCAGATGCACATCTTTCTTTTGATATGTGATAAGGAATATGAGTTTTCACTTTATCAGAGTTGGACCCTGTGCTGCTGTTTCACTGCTGAAAGCTGAAGGATGTGTTTGCAGGGGATTTGTGAAAGCCCATACACTTTTTAATAGATTTGGGACAGCAATTTGGTGCTCTGATCGTTGTAATGTATTTTAACATCTGGACTAATACAAAACCTGCCGTTCAGTTTCTAAATATTAAGAGTTTGCTTTAGAGAGCTGCTGAAAGCCTGCAACTCCCACTGTTTGCAGTCTTTTGCATTTACTCAGCTTCCTAAAGTTTGACCTTTTTCATTTGAGAGCCTGACACTTGGCTCTCAGTTTTCCAGTGTCAGTCTGAATTTCATTAGCACATCAAAAAAGCTTTTTATCAGTTCGTACACTGAGATGTATACCTTTTAAAAAACTTATAGGCAGATTTTGAACTAATATTTTAAATTTGGACAAGCTTATAGCTGCTGTCTACTGTTTAGAAGCCAATGAAAATCAACATTTCCAAAGTTTTGCACATGATGATGCTGGTTCTTCTTATAGCAGTGTGATGATCATTGTAGACTATTGATTTTCTCACAACAGAAAACTAGTAACTTAACAGGTACCATTCAGCATTAGAAAGTATTGTAAATGTATGTATGATAAACATTTTAATCTTCCTCTGGGGTTAAAACAATGTGTTTTTCCAGTCTGCAGGGCCTCAGAAACACTCCCTATTGCCTTCCACCCTTCTTCTGAAAGAGGTGTAACTCCACACAGTGTGCAACAGTAATTCTCCTGGTGAGGATGGAGGTTAGACACCATTCTCTGCCTTCTTACAATGAGAATATGAAGTTCATTTGGAAGTTGCTTGCTCTTTCAGCACACTGGACCTGCGTGTCCAACAGGGATGCTCTGCCACAAAAGTATCTTGTCCTCTTACCCAGGTAATTCTCCCATAGCCATCAGATAGCAGTACTTGGAAAATTCACCTCCCTCCTTTCCTCAGTTTTATGTTCCCTCAGTCCCAATGTAGACTTATTATTCATTTCACCATTATGAAAACATTCTGCAAAATGTTCTCTTTTCTTTAATGAATGAAAAAGAATTTACAATCTCATCTTCACTGAGCAATGTACGTGTTGCCTTAAATCACACTTTGATGGATCTCTGAATGGCATGAGTAATTAACAGCGGTTATAGAAGCTTTGTAATAACCAGTAACATCAAAGGGTAGTAATAAACCAGAAAATAAACTAATAATTAAACCAATAAATCTTTTAAACATCAGTGGATTAAAAACTGCTTTGAAAAGAAGCACGTGTACTAGCCAACATCTAAATGATGGATTTTGTCCAAGAAACTCATATAATGCTGAACAGAAGATGCAACAAATGTCCATCACACAAAGGTATTGCTCCTGGTGTTTTTTGTGATAAGGAACACATATGCAGTCATACTCTGTCTGGAAAGCATTCAGAAGCAAAATGCCCATATGTTTTGAAACCATGTAGGTTAGGCTTGTACATCAGTCAGTAGTGCAGATCAGTAAGAGCAGATCTGCAGAGCAGAATATTTGCTGATGAAAACCTGCCATCCTCATTATGCATTTTCATGGTTTTATTTGGACTGGTCTTGTCCTGTATGGTGAATCTCTGTTACTGATGTTACTGTAGATGCACTGCTGGAGAGTATCTTCCAGCTTTGTTTAATTCTGAAGGAATCCAGTTTGTGTACTTGGACGCAGTGACATGAAGCAAACATGAGGAGAGCAGAGACTATAAGGAGGTTCAATTCAAAGTGTCACTCCCCATCTGAGCTGAAGCACTAACATAGATGTGCTCTTCAATGAGTAAGAAGGATAGGGGAAAATGCCCTTAAATACTTTCTGTTCTTGGGACGTCTTACTCTGCATCACACTTCTCATTGTGGGGTTATAGCTGTAACTTTGATTACCTGTATTGCTTGGGTTGTGTACACAAATTTTTTACTTAGATGCCATCAGTACTGGGCTTAAGGATAAATCATATTCTGCTGCCACATGGTTGAAATACAGGGATCACCCCATGGGCCATTGTCCACATGTGGTGAAGGGCACAATCTGTATCGTGCCCCAGTCAGCTGCATGGCCAGTCACTGCTGCAGCGCACAAGGGCTGGTTGAGGCTTGCTGCAGACAGGGTGTTTATAGACACAGTGAATTTACAGACATTTGTATGACGGAGCTGAAAGCCTGACAGGAACTATCGTACAGTATTCCGTGAAAATCTGAAGCAATGGGGCAGAAGTTTAATTTCATAAACTTGATTTTTACAGTTCAAACTTTATGGATTTTGAAAAAGGATATTGTGGTATTGGTATTCCTAAATTGGCACTGTGTCTAAAAGTAAAACTATCTGTGTTATACAAAACTTGGATAACTGGATAAATATTGCTAAGTGCTGCTTAGAGAATGAAATGTAGAGCTGCAGTACACCCACACACAAATAAAAATACTATCTGCTGGGAGTACTTTATTGTGTTTAGCAGAGAACTATAAATGCACATTTATATAGTGATTTGTATCACTATTTTATCTTATGTTTGGATCTCTGAATGTATAGAAATCACTGCCTCACAAGCTCAGTTCACTCCAGGATATCTGAATACGTGCAAAAAATAAATTTTAAACTCTTCAGCTAACTTTCTTAGGATAATCCATCAAGATAATGAAGTTCTGGGTCCATGAATAACCGCAGCCATAATTTCAAAAGAAAAAAAAAAGAGTTACTAGGGAGTGCCACACATGGAGCATGGCTGGAGCCATAGGTGGTATCTTGGTATATTTAGTTAAAACAGATCTAGATAAATTCAGGACAAAATTTTCCCGGTAAATGAGTGGTTTCAAGATACAGACTTAGCATGTAGCCTAGCCAGCTTGTGATTGTGAGTCACTTGTTACAGAGATGCTCAAAGAGGTTCTTTGATTTCTTTATGAGCCAAATGTGCTTTCCAATCCTTCCCACAGTAACTCTAGAGCTTGCAGGCTTTGAAAAGTAATTGTAGCATGGTCCCAAGGAGTCTGGATGGGAATAAATCTGTCTGAAAATAAGTGGGGCTGTTCAGTTATGTTTTCAGCTGTTTCTTTTTTGTTCCATCAGTGAAAAACTGCAAACAGTTCCTTCAGTGTATTCTCCACAATGCATTTTGCAGCTTGGTGCTTCCTTCTTCCATTTGCCACTTCTCTGGTCATGATATTTCTGCACTTTTCATGAAACTCCAGAGGATTTCAGTATCAAGCATAACAAATCAACTATTTAGAGTGTGGATTTTTCCCTCATTGTCTTTTTGCAAAATATGGCCAAATATCAAGATGAGCTTGCAGTTTTAATTTTTATTCCTTCAGTTCAAAGTCTAAACTTTCTTAAAATGTACATGTTTACACTGACACTTGTCTTACAAAGTTTGTCTTTGATCAGCCAGTGCTAATATACAGAGTATGATAGAAGTGATCATAATTTTATTCAGCAACCAGAAATTGCAGCTTAGGAGAGAAAAGAGGAGGATTTGTGCTTTGTAAAAATATACACCTTTATACTGTACTGTGAATTTCATAAAATAGGAACATCTGGGAGAAAAATAATCAACAAAAATGTTCATAATGTCTTGAAAGAATGTAGCAAATCAACATATATCACTTCTAAAATAAAAGTGCCCTAATATAAAACTGTTCTTTTTTAGCTGTATCCATGGATGTGTGTGGTTTTCTGGCAGAAGGCTTAATTGTCTAGCCCAATTTTTGCCAATCACATCCATATGTGATCAATGTAGTGAATAATATAGCTAATGACCAGGTTTTTAACGATAGATTAAATTCATAGAAAGTATTAAGAAACAAGATATTTTTTGAAGTATGAAATTATGAGTGTGTGTGTCACAAATTTATTGATGTTAAACTAAACTTTTATAAATTTTTCAGATAGGAACAGGATTCATTCCTAATCCTTTTGAACCTCTAATCTTCTTGAAAACTCTCAAAAAAATGACCCAACTTACATTAAAAAAAAAAAAATTCCTCTTGTTGAATTTCTCAAATAAAATGACTATGAAAATTTATTAGATTGATTGGAAGCCATGACGTGAAAGGAGTCTGGGGACAAAATGTCCTTGCCGTCATTGTTCAGAAGCCACAAGATGGATGATGAGTGGCAGCTCAGTAGAAGAGTGTCTCTCCTTTGGAAGTGTGCCGATGAACCAAGGCTGGCTTTGGCATGCTTGTGGGTGCAGAGCAGAAACCTTTACCAAGTGCTTAGAGAAGATTTCTTGGCAGTCTTGACAGGTCCTAGAAGACATTGCAGATGAAAAGGAGAGAAAATGCTCCCTGGAAAGTCAGAGGAGGGAGGAGAGTGTGGCTAGGGCCTTTGGTAAAATTAACTTAGGTAGGGCGTTGCCTCTCCTTCATTTCCTATAGACTGCCCTGTGATACCTTGGTATTGGGAATTACATTTTCTGGTCTGCCTCCAAGGCCAGGAGAGTGCAAGAGAAGGTGGACAGTTACGTGGGGGTTGCAGAAGATGTGTGTGTACCTTCCCTGGGGCCTGGATGTGCTTAGCCTCTCCTCAGCACCTCTCTGTGGGCTGCAGCCCAGCTTCAGTACATGTTACTTCATCCTCAGTTCTTTGCCATCTCAGGGCCGTGCAGTTTAGCAACGTGACTTGCAGATTTTTTGTTCTGCGTTACGCTGACAGTTCTTTCTCTGAATACAGACTCGTGTTTGTCTGCATGTTTTCTTGCACATGAAAAAATGCCTGGGCAAGAACTAAACTTCTTGTATTCATCTGCAGTTTCCATGGTATGCTGGGTGTCATATTTGCAGATACAGTCCCCATTCTTGTCTCTGTGGAGGGCTGGGTAGAAACCTAAGTTGGGCAGAAACCGAAGCTGGGCATGAAGGAAGCAGTGGGGAGAAGGGAGCCCTCCACAATGAGCCTGCCACAGCCCTTGCTGCTAAGCAGATGGGTCTCCTGTTACATCTCAGCTGGAGGTTTTCCACACCCATGGCTCCATTCCTAAATATAAGGAATTATAATAACAAGGCCTTGAGGTTGTAAATACATAGATCACCATTACACATAGAAGAAAGAGGATTTTTTTTCTGCTGTGGCCCTAAGTGTAGTTTTGCTGTGCAAGTGATAGTAGCATTGTGCAACTCATCTGATCTCAGAAAGGTGTAGGTTTTTTGTACAGTTTTGTAGGATATGCGGGAGAACAGATATGGATCAGATATTTCTTCTGTTACCTTCTAATTTCTAAGGTGAAGATAGACCTATTTCATCAGATACAGAAAACAGGGAAGCCAAGAACAAGCCACAAGATCCAGGAGCAAAACTCCCTCTTTCACCATGCCAGGGAATGCATCTCCAGGGTACCAGTGGGGTGAAACGTGCTCTGCTACATTGGGAAGTGCACTGAATACAACTGGAAATGCTTAAAATTATTATGGGTGACCTTGTCATCTAAGGTGGTTCCATGGGGTCCCATGGTTGTCTGGCACCCACTGAGGACCAACAGAGGATTATGGCTGCCTGTTGTGTGTGTGTAGTGTTTGCAACAACTGAACACTCTCTATCCCAGTTAGGTTACCTGGCTTTTTCTGTTCCTGAGTTGCTAGCCAAAACCTCAAGCATAGATGCCTTTCTAGAAAGGCAATCAAGCCTGCATGTGAACACAGGGTAAGGTTCTCTCTCTGACCTTTTCAAGCTCCCAGGAGAGTTGAAAAGAATTGAGTTCCTGACAGGGGAGGGTTTAAATTGACATGACAATTCTGGGATTAAGCAGCTATCTGCCAATGTTTTTGGTAACTTAAACTGCATTTTTTTCCATTAATTTTCCTTTCTTGGGTCCTTCAGCACTGCTGTTAAGTGAAAGTTTGAATTAGCTTTGTTTTGGTCCTTTATAAAAGCTGCTGTTTCTTCAAAGTTTGAACTCTTCTAAATGGATAAAATCAATCTTGCTGTACAACCGGGACTGTTCCAAAAGAGAAAGGGGGAAAAGAGTTGGAGAATTAATTTCTGTGTTTCCTGAGGTGTATGAACCCCAACATCCTTCTCTAAGAGAAACAGTGAGGAGTTACAGCTTTGCTGGGGAGGGAGATCCTTACAAAAAGGCTGGGGCAGAGCCAGCCACCTTCAAGGGGATCCAGCACTTCGGGCAGAACCACAGCTCACGGTCACATTGTGCCCTGTCTTCCTGATGAGACCTTGTGTCTAAAGATGATTTAGTAAGGAAGTAAAGTACATGCTGTGTACTGCTTGCAGGTTTTTGTGTACTTGCTATAGAATTAGAAGATCCTTCTCCTCACTGAACTCTGCTTTGCAAGCCAGATTTCAGGCTGTCTTGCCCTTTTTATTTCAATACTAGAGATTTCATAAAGAAGGCTAGTTTAAAAGAAAGTATTTTATTTCCTTTCTTTTGCTTAAAAATTGGTAAGAATGTATGACTGAGTAGGGTTTTTAAATGGTTTTATTTTAATGCTTTTTTTTACTTATGTGTTAATTCTCTTTCAAGTTATGAATATGAAAATGCAGTTGATGAAAATTTTCCAAATCATGCTTGCGTTTTCCTTTGACAAACAAAAAAACCCACAAGGAGACATCACAGTATGGTAGCTTGTGCAATATCTGTGTACCACAGCAGATCTATCACCAGCTGCCTTAGTTTCTCCCCTTATTAAATGACACATAACCTTCACTCTTATAAAAGTTTGAAAACCATAAAGTGCTTGAGTGAGGAATTGTAGTAATGGGAGATTGTATGTGGTCTGTCAACATAAATAACTAGGATACTGAAGCCTGTATTGCAAGTGTTGCCTGGGAAACCCATGTACAGCACAACAGGTTTCGAAAAACACACCATGCAGACAGGGTATAGTATTGTATGTAAGGAAAAAAGAACGTATTTCATACCAAGGTAAGAAGAGGGTAACGGGGACACCAGGGCACATCACAATTGCCAGTCACAACCACTGTGTAAGCTTTGCTTATCTAGTGTGCAGCTTGAACTGTGGACAGACTGTTAAATCTCTTTTATTATAGTCAATCACTCAAGGATGTATTTTTCTTTTCTTCATGAACGCTTAATGCAACATATAATTAGACATGGCAAGTGAATGCCAGGTCTGGTATTAAGACTTGAGTTTTTCTGGCTTTCATTTTAATACTTGTATTACCAAACACACCGAGAAGGTTTGCAAGATCTCTTGGCACAGGCGGCTGAACACTTCAGCCATCATGGGGTGCAGCTGCCCCTCTGGAAGCCTGTATGTTAGTGCTATTTCAAACTAGGAGGCAGGGCTCGGGTAGCCTCTGTCAAAAACTGTCCCCTGCTACATCATTACCAGGCAGGGTAAGGTTTTGATGTTGTATTGTTGAAACAAAGTTGTAATTTTAATGCTTCCTCCATTTATTTTTTGACTCGGTCTATCAGCCAGTCTATCTGTCACTGTAGGAAGGTCCTGGGAAACAAAGCCTCTTGTTCTGCAATGAAATCAATCACAGGCAAGGAAGAATTACCCTTTCTTGGCTCTTCTCCATTTGCAAGTGTTTTGCTCACTTGACAGTGAAGAGAAGACCCGTTGGTGACAAGCTGCTGCACTCATCAGTAAGGGCACAGCTGCACTTTCAGGGAGTCTCATATTTTGAGACATAGTTTTGCCTTAGATCCCTCAGAAGAAACAATGAGGAAAGATCCTTGAACAGGAAAGAGTGGAATGGGATTATCCCCTGTGGGATGATGCTGATACATTTGGTTTTCCATTTATTAAAATCTCTAAATATCTCACAACTGTCATTAGAAAAATACAAAAATATTCTAATGATAAAGAAAAAAATTCGCCACCAAAACTGTGTTAAGACTGACTCAAAATATTAAGCTCTATTTTTGTATCTCCATTGTTGTAACCGGTGTTCTCATTCACCTTAATAAAGCAAAAACCATGGAGAGCTACATCTCTGACTGCACAACACAGATTTAGATTTCCTTCTGAAAATGTTCTGTGCAGTTGCTCATCCATACATTATTGCGTTTAGCACGGGGTAAGAGACTGTTTCATTGTATTTAAATGCACACTTTTTAAAAAGCACACACTTTGAGGGTGACAGATTCTCCTGGTAAACTATGTAAGAAGTGTTGATTATTTGTCCAGAAATAATTTATTTTTTTTTTAAATCAGACTATTTTAACATTTCTTAATGAAATATTTTAATAACAGTGCTTTCAAAGCTTTAATAAATAACAGTATTTCTGACTGATTTTGTCTGGCCAATAATCTGTACTTGATTATTAACAGTACCTTCAGTGAGATGCATATTCTGAGGGGAGTCCTAGGCTCATCCGAGAGAACAGGACCAGGGAAAAACATTCTAACAAATTACAACTCCCTGAATGTACTGCATTCCTGTGAAAAAACACTCTTTAAATTTAAGCTGACTCTGAGTAGCGTGTTTCAGGTCATGGCAATATATCATCAAGGTTGTAGAAGTGCTGGATTATATAGTATAAGAAATGAAAATAAGAATGTCACAATATTTTGGAAAGCTCAAAACGTCCTATTCTTCTTGCAGTTCTGCTTGGAAATACTGTTGGGGGGGGTGGGATTTTCAGAGCTTGTTTATCTAAATTATCTCTAAATTCAAGCCAGCCTGCTACTCAGAATGACTTGGAAAGTTAACCAGATTTATTAGCTATGCAAAATGCTGTATCTGTGAAGCGGCTCTTCTGCAAGTTGCTTCCTCTCTAAAGGAACAGCACATTTTGTGTTGCTTTGTTACTGTGATGGTTTTGTTCTAATTATAACCAATCAGATTCAGATACCTTATTAGCTTTGCAACTATTAATTTTAATCAGAACTGAGCACACTGAAAGCATGTCACAGACTGGGTAGTCAACCCTGCTTCCACATGCTGGTGCTCAGAGGAAATATGGGATGTTTAAATCAGGGAAATTACCAAAAGGGTGAATTTGATCCACTGTTTTGACAGACAAAGAGAAACACAAACTCAAGGGGGTAAATGTAGAGGTGTACAGTCTGGTATCTGTCATATTTTGGGAGCCATAGCTGTTTAAAATTGTAGGTTTACAATGGCAAGCCTCAGCCGGTGCTACAACTATTGTTATTTTACCAAGCTTAATCCTAGGGAGTATTTTAGGCTGACAAAAGCCTTCTAACTCTTTGTTTATTCTTTGCACCTGTATAGCGACCTCCACACCTGCTGAGTTAGTCCTATTTCTCCCTGCTTTAATATCTGTTATAGTAGGAAGCAAAGGTCTTTGATACAGAAATATAAGTGCCTTGGTGAGAAGAGCAGCATGACTTCAGAGCTGAATAAAATGAAACCACCAGATGAACTCTAAGAACTATGTTAATTAAAAATATAAACAAATAAACCCAACCCCCAACCTTCCCAAAAAATCCCCAACATCTCACAATATAGCTGAGACAGCTGTGGAGAAAAGACCTGCAGATGGTACTGGCAGCTGCAGCCCTGCACCCTTCTCTGAAATGGGTATGGTGCAGGTTGCAGGAGGTCAGGTCACTGTGGGTGGTGAGGATGCTGCCTGCGAAGTATACTGTCCCCATTCCCCTGGGGTCACTGGCCCTTTTGTTTTCCACCAGTGCTGATGGCTCTGTCCTAACCCTGTGCTGCACTGGACCATTTTCCAGCACTTGATCCTGCGCAGAACAATTTCATCAGCTGGTCAGTGGAAGCTCTTGCCAGCATTTTAAACTATGACCTGCAAGTGAATGACATTATAGCTTGTGACCAGCTAGCACTTTTAAGAAACCCACTGTACCTCTTAATTTTAAGGCCCTTCAGTTGAAGATCTTAAAATGCACACATCACTAGTAGAAGGACTGAAGCCCTAATTAATGTCGTTAGACTGATTTATTTGTCCTCTGTTGCCACCTATTTCTCCCTGCATCTTGGCCACTTCTTGGAAGGCTTTCCTTTTTATTCCAGTGCAAATAATAGAATAAAAGACCAGCAATCTTTGCCTCATTGGTTTGCACAATGAAAGATTGTAGTTAGTTTTATGGACACCCTTAGTTTCAAAAGCAGTTACATGTAAGTGTGAAAATCATTCCCTCTTCCCTGCTTACAATTTTTAAGGGTTTTCCCCTAAATTATGAAAGAAGAAAATAATTTAGACTATTCATTTTTCTCTGGTATCTGACCGTAGTGATGTTTTCAC
>JAAGNO010004195.1:77954-89014 GCA_033439905.1 Ceryle rudis | reverse complement strand
TGCAGAATAAGACATTTTTTGTAAAATATTTTGAATATGAAATTATTATAAAAAAATACTTTTACGCTTTTTGTTCATTGAAGATAGTAAAATCTGAGTAACTGAGTTTTACTTTGAAGCTGGAGAAAGAATTATGCTCTATAAATTTTGCTCACAGAAGAGCAATTTTATCTGATAACAAAATGGTTGGTGTGAAAACAGTTAATATCACCAATAATCTATATTGGAATAAATTGTTGAGAAGGTGAAACATATCATTAACAGCTACTTTTGAGCAAATACAGCTAAGGAGAGAGTGCTGATCCAAAAATTCCCACCATCCCTCAAAGACTTTGCCGGGTGACTGGGATAAGGCGGGGGTCTCATCTCACCCTCTACATCCGGTCCGGTATGGAAGGATGCAGACCAAAACAAATGATTTTACCATGCATGACTCAGTTACAGTGTCTAAAACTAAAAAATTAAGAAAGGGATGTTGGATTGTCCTGTCATTTCTTTTTGTAGTACAGAGCAATTTGTCTCTTTTAAGAGGCATTTACTAGCCTCTCACTCTTCCCTTAAATACACTGTAGTTTCTAGAAATAATAGAATTATAGGTATTGATAACTTTGAAATTCCAGCAGTGTTGCATAATATGACATTGGCAGCTGTGCTACAATAAAATAGCATGTTCTAGTTGATTTGGTGAAGGCCTGGCTCATCCTCAGCACCAGCATGACCACAAGGTAGTGATGCTAAATTTCGAGCACAGTTCTCCTGTCTTCCCAGGCTTCCCTTACATCTTTTGCTGCTTTATTAAAAAGATGCAGAATTGAAAGGACTATCGTCAGTAGAAAAAAAAAAAAACCAACAAACACAAAACCAAACAACCAAACATGTGATGTGCTACTTCAAGCAGAAACATTCAATGCACAAATTCAATACAAGTGCTTCTATCCATCATATCCATTCGGATCTCATGGCATGTTTTGTCACCAATGGCAATTAGGATCTTGATTACACCATTAAAATGTCATCTGTCTTCTCTGTTAGAGAAAAGTGGAAACAAATATTAGCTCTTTGTTCCATCAAACTGGACACTTTGTATTTTGCACATACTTGCCTTGAATGAATTTTTTAAATAAATGCAGTTGGTGTTCATGTCTGGACTTTGGAATCAGTTTGCATTCCTGCTGTTGTTATTTTCACATATCATTTAGTCAGAATACTGCATCAGGTTTCTCACCATGATTTAAAGCCACTCCTCTAAGTTTCCAAGTACCTAGCATCTTTAGAAAGACATTCAAACACTTTCTTCAGAAGTTGCGTTTAGAGACAATAAATATCTTAGTCATTTTTTGACTAGTGTGGTTAGCAAAATTATTGTAGTGAATGATACCAGTCTTGGAGCTGATGGAAATGCTCTGAAGTTTTTGATGTTTTTTAAGTACTGGGTGTTATTTAGTGTGAATACAGTGCTTCATAGTATATTAATGAAAAACTTTTGTGATGTCTATTAAGAAAAATAAGATGTCTGAATCTTGGGGAAAAAAAAGATGGGCTCATTGTGCAGTGAGGCTCTCTTTATAAGTGCAGCTTACTTAAGATTTGAAAACAAAAGCTGAACTGCTTAGGAAAAAATAAGACAAATGAAATATAATCCCTCTTTTGTTAGAGATTTGTGTCTTTATTAGCATTCTTGAGTGTCTGAGCACAGGAGTAGATTTCACTTGAATATAAGCACTCATGCTGTAAAGCTGTACCAGAGTGATAATCAAATAACTGTACCCATAACAGTGCTTCATGAATCCATGACCAGGACTCATGAGTGCCTCTACACTCTTGGGGCTAATACTGCGATGAAGATATACATGGAGACTTGTATTGTCATGTCACTTGTAACATATCTTTCATGTTTGTGTTTGGAAGAGGACGTAATACTGTAGTGATTATTGCTTTAGTGTTTAGTTGTGGTAATCAAATAGCTCATACCTTTATCTTAGGGATATCAATAGCATTAGAATAGCTGTTTTCTTTCTACAGCGTATGTGATCAATCAAAAAATTCTTGCTGAGTTCTTAGTCATGTTCTTCATGTCCTAATAGAGAGACAGGTCTCTTCATATTTGTGCTTCAGTCACAGACATTTATTCTTTGCAAGGTATTATTGACAAGATCTAGGTTAGACTCCATATTACCTCCAATCTGATTTTTATATCAGTTTTCTGTTTGGCAACTGCTACATACCAGGCTTTAAATAATATTTTTAAAAATAGATTAATTGAACCGTCTCCACCAAGCTTCTACCATCAAATCTGTTTTTAACATGAAACACCCATACATGGGACTGCTCATTTGATGCTGGTGATGGTGTTAGCTTTCAGGTATTTCAGAGAAGATTGGTAACCATCCTTACCTTCTGTTAAGTGTCTTAAGGGTTTGATTAAATGGGTGCTGATAACCAGAACAAGACAAGTGCAGCATAGTCTGCCAGTAATTCAACAAGACCATTAGGTTATTTGAAGGAATCAATATCTCAATTTATACGACTGAAGGTGTTGAGAAAAATGCTAGATGCCACTGAATACCTGCAAAACTGAATAGTAATAAAAATACTAAAAAAAAATCAAGACATACGTTTACCAAGTAAACCAGCAATACCCAGAAATGTTAATACCATATTTGACTATCATTACTCAGTCTGTTGACATCATCTTTATAGGTCTATTTAGTATTACAATGTTTAGAGAATCGTGTGTGGCAACATGCAATATACTTCCACTATTGCCTATGACTAATTCACAGTCCTTGTTTAGAAGACACGTTTAGAGAAAGAATTTATAAAAATGTGAAAGGGAGATTAAATTATTTTTTGAGATTTCCAAGAAAATATTCTCCTGAATTCAAAATCAGTTTACCACATGACCAGCCCTCACCTCATGGCTTTGCCACTCTGCCACAAATATAACACTACAAGGCCATAATCTGCAGACCAGCTGCAACTCTTGCTAAAGTCAGTGAAGGCTGCAGTGGTTTGGCACCACTCAGATTCATAAGCATTCATGGCACTGAGAAAATAATGATCAGTAGAGAAACTGTAAATTAGAAAAATCTCCAGATCGTTGCTATTAATGGAGTTAATGAGCCCTCAGAATAAATACAGTACAGTAAACACAGAATTGCTGTGCAACTGAGATAAGAGATGAGGATTAATTTAATGTTAGTGTGGCCAAGAGACTGTATTCAATGCAGCGAATGTTTGGTGATTTGTTAAACATAGAATCAAATGATTTTTTTTTTTTTATGTAATAGTCCAGTGTATGCTTTTCACAGCTTCCAAATACAGTTCTTAAGCTTTCCTCCTGGAAAATCAATTCAGAGATCTTGCAGTTCAAATTTACATTAACAAGAAAGGACCAACTTGGTCCAACCATATATAGGTTTAAACATACTTGTTCCAACTCAGTTCTCTCTGAGTGGATATAAACAGCAAACCAAGTTTCAGTAATTGCATAATGTATAACATCTTAATCATGGCTATGGCTTATTTATTTCACAGCTGCAGCTGGTGTTGTGTACCCGCTACAAGAAAATTTTCCACTTTCTAAAACTGTGTTGAAATAAATGGATCTGGTCTGCAAAATACCATAGCATTTATCGGTCTTCAACTTAGGCTGTTAATGAAAGACAACTTTCATCAAACTGCCTTTCATCAAACAAACTGAAAGGCAAGCTTTTCCCTCTCTCTAGGAGGAGGGCGACGTTAACCCTCAGACTGGTATTTAAAATGTGAGATGATTTCTGCATCACATTTTGCTTATTGTTCTGTTTTTCTCATGGTAATTCCTAATGCTTCCAGCTGAGGTCTCAAGCTGTGTGGTGTTTATCACTGTGCAAACCTACACACCAGGGCTGTGTAAATCTGAAACCCAGACCCCAGGGTCACAGTCATGAGCCTGTGCTGGAGGGAAGGGCATGTGTACTTGGTCTCTGCAGGATGGCAATATGGGCAAGCAGAACATGGTCTGCTTGTCATTTGGAGGAATCACATATATGCCCAGTATATATAATATAAATATATGCAAGTGTTCCTGTGCTAAAAAGCTCTGAGGTCCAAACCAGTTCTTCAGGACCTCATTTTTTCAGATCTTTTCCTGCAGGAAAGAAAAGAAGAAAATAATTGAACGGGATTACTTTGAACACATAATGCTGAAAATGAGAGTTTATAAATCCAATAATTAATTTTATTTTCATGTGTTGTTAAACAGCCATCACATTTCTAACTCTGTGTTTGGCTACACTGTAAATAGTGTCTCACTTTTCCTGTACCTGCTGTTCATAGACGTATGTTGTTATCAGGTTAAAATTGAAACTTTGCCACTGACGTGAGCTTCAGTATGTATTTATTATTAACACAGAGAATCCAGTAATGTTGTGAGCTTGCTGAATTAAAGGCAAAATCAAAGGCATTTTACCTGTCAAGACCTTAGCTCGGAGTTCTCAGTTTATCTTGCACTGGATGACAATGTGTCATTGATTTCTGAAATGGAGCAGGCAGCTACCTTCATTATATTAGCCTGGCAACTTTCAATCTGTGCTCAGTCGCAAATTTACTTCTTGTTTAAAACCTCTGTGGAACTTCCCATGACACACATGTTGGTTTACACTTCTGTATCACTGAATGTATTGAATATGCATTTACTGGATGCATCTATCAATGGTGAAGATATCTGTTGATAAGGGTTTGATGAACAACAAAAATGGTGCCCCAACAAAATGCAAGATTCAACATTGGGGGCCCTACTTGTGAGATGTGCATTGCAGAGCTGGGCTTTAAACCTCTGCCCATGGCACAGATTGCCAGCATGCTCTCTGCCCTGCCCAATTTTAGGTTGACTCCAGTCACAGGCAGGCTACAGACAGTTGCTGTTATTTTAAAAGCACAGACTGTTCTGTGCAAAATCTAGAAAACCCATCCTTAATGGACTCCTTACTGAAAACAGCATAAGGTTCTCCATAGCTCTTCAGGAAAAACTATCTATGTTTTAAACCACTTCCACTTCAACTGTCCATAAAACTTCACAAGAGGTATCCTCTGTCTCAGAGGCTGAGAAATGGAGTTTCTGGCACACTGAGGAGGTGGGATAGTTCCAAAGTCTTGGAAATATGCAGCCAAGAGTGCATCAGCAAAAGGGGCCAATGAGCCAAGCTGGCATGTGTGCAGTGCCAACAGCTTGGTACCACAGTTGGACACTGTCTTAGCCAAGTGCTTTAACTCCTGTCCTTCATCTTTTCATTACCTTATCCTGAACCACAGCAAGCTAATTTATATCTAATGCCAAACTGTCCTGAAGTTATCAAGCATTGCGTTCAGATCACCTGCACCCATCCTTTATTCTCATTTTCTGCCTTTTTTTTTTTTTTTTTTTTTTAGGGTTCAGAAACTCCTGCCTGACAGGAAATGCTGGAGAAAGGGATGGTTTGGGTTGAACATGCTGAACCTGGTGCTTGTTAGATGATTAGATCTGTGTTTGAATCCAGCCCCATACGTGACCTTAAAAGTGTAGTTGTTTTCTCCCCAGTTCCCATAATCACTTTTCATTTTATTTTACTAGCTTTAGCCAGGACTTGAAAAAAGCTTTTCAGGGAAGGCTTCCAACTCTGCATGCATAATCTTCTGCATTTATGTTCATTCAAGCTATACACTATATATCATCACAGAAGAGCAGGCAAATAAAAACACAATTAATTTCTTGTTAATTTAATATTTTCCGAGTAATTCACAAACCTGGGTGATTATCAATGGCAGGTAAATATTTAAAACTGTTATGCAGCATCTAAAAGCATCAGAAACAATAATATAGATTTGCACAACTTCTGGTCCATTTGTATGACACTACATATGCCCTTGTCTTCAATCAGAGAGGTTGTGTGAAGGCCTGATCCTTAGGAGGGAGAGTGTTACATACTCAAGAAATGCTATCTGGGTTTTCGTCTGATGACTTCTGTTGTGGGGTGGAATTCTACTCTAAATCTGCTTTTGAAGAGCTGCATGTGCTGTTCAGCAGAGGCCCTCCTTGCACCACTTCCAGCAGGAGGCAAAGGAGGGAGTGTAATAACACTTCAGTCTTCCTCCTGACAGGGCATCTGAGGGGCTGAGAAAAAATGAAGCAAGGTGTGGATGCCCACCATCTGGAGATCAGACTCCAGGCTTGAAAGGCCTGGATTCCTCAGCTTTTTCTCATGGTTTGGGCAGATCTGAATCAAAGAGGAGCGGTGTCAAGAGTGTGGGAAATTTGGAAATGAACTGCTGAGTCCAGAAGAAGCTAGCCAAGAGCTGTCACAAAGTAGGGGAAGCCTGACTGGACTGCCTCCAAAGAGACCTGAGATTAAAAGGAGCAAAGCCATCTCACTACATCACTGCAATGAACTTGCAGGATGGCAGTATGCCCAGGTTAGAGATGGCACCAGGACTGTGTTATGATCTATCTGCAATAAATTGAATATTCACTCTAATACAAGAACATGATGTGTCCTTCTCCAGAAGGAATCATTGTCCTTCAGCCGGAGATCAGCATTGCACAGTAGATGCTGTAAAAAGCCCTTGGTGTGCCCAAGCAGAGGTTTCCCATCAATAGTACAGACAAATGCTATATGCCTGGCCCCAGTTATGTTTCTTCTGCAAGAGAAACATTGCTAGGTGATAGCAGATGTTTTTACTTGTCCTATCTTCTCTGAAAGCAAGAGAAATATTGTGTCTTGGTTATGATTTTTGGAGACAACCTCTACATTACACCTCCATCAGCCCAGAAGACCAAGGTTGTTTTCATCCTTTGCCAAGAGCAAGAAAGGAGAAAATACATCTCTGCCTTCTAAGCCCTTCTCGCATCCTGATCACTCAAGGCCTTGTCATCTTGACAGACAACTGTTGCTTGCTCTAGTACCACTATCAGTGTCACAAGCTGTAGAGGATAGAGCAGCCTTCCGGGGAAGCCAGAAAGTGAAGTTTTGGCCATTGATTAAATAGAAAGTCATTCATCTATGTCCCTGTGTTGGAACTTGCCAGTGTATAGTTAAGGAAGAAGCAACTTATTTTGAAATCCTATTTCATTTTACTTACAGTAAACATCTGAACCATCCAAAGAGAATGTGATATTAGGAAATGATCCTCTGCTGCATGCCAGATTCAAAAAGATGTTGAACTGTACTGATAAAATGAGGAAATTTTTTTTTGCTTACACTCTTTCAAATCAAGTTACTGAATTTAACTTTATCCTCTAGGTAACATGAAATTTCAGTCATAGTACAGTGCTTGGAATCTAATATTTGGCTCTTTCACATCACTCATTACTGTACTGAGCCCCACTTACCAGTTTTTGAAAAGGTTTGCTCTTAAACCTTCCAAGGACAACTATGTCTTATGTAATATTTAATGACAAAATATCCCAGAGAGAAAACACTTGCTGTCCTCCTGGCTCTAGTAGCTGCCTTGCTTCCCACAGGACATTAAGAACCAGCACTCTACAGTGGGTGTAACGGGACAAGCTCTGTCTCTTCCCTTTTGTTTTTGTTCCTTGAGTGGCTGCAGCCTTTGTTACCCAAGCATCATGCAGGGATTTGGGGTTATTTTGAGACTCATCTAGGAGGTCCAAGTAGGTAATTAGCCTGAGGGGCACATGCTAATTGCCCAAACTCAGTGGCAATCCCAGAGGGAGGGAGGTAGAGCCAGTGGTCTGCCAGATGAATATTTAAGGTAGCCCTCAAAAGCTTGTGAAGGAGAGAGGCCAGTGAAAGAAGGAGGAGCTGCAGGGCAGATGAAGGCCTGTATTGGCTGTAGATGGTATTACAGTGCCTGTGTACTCTCCTGCCTTACAGGTGAGTTCCCTGTCAAAGCTGTGTGTTCTTTAAAGACAAGTAATGGGGGTATGATGGCTTATACAGCGTGTAACTTGGGAAAGTGGGTGGTGGCTAAAGGAAGAGGAATAGCTAATTGGGGTACAAGTATTTGCTCTCTGCTCTCTGTTCAGAAAGGTGTGATCCCCCTAGACTCCAGCTTTTGCAAGACAGGACCAGACCAAGGAAAAAGACCAAACCCGTGTTAGTGACATATCTATTTATTATTTCCTGCTCATCCTTGCTGAAATTCTGAGCCCATCATCTCCCTTCTCATTTTCTCTTCTCCCTAATCTCTGTTCTCCTAAGAATATTTCATGTATAATTTTTTAATCACCTGCACTTATACCAAACTACTGGGAATTTTCAAGTTATGTTTCTCAAAGGGATAAAAATCAAATGACTGTATATAGCGCAGAGTATGTTGAATACACACAGCATCTCTTATGGCGTGAGGACCCCAGCTCCTGGTGAGGTTCAAGCTGTTATATGTGTGTCTCATTCTGGTCAGTACTGCTCCAGCCCAAACTGATCTGTGCATGCCCAGATGAGTGACTTCCTCCCATTAAAATGTCAGTACTGTGGCAAATAATCACCAGCAACAAAAATGGTAAGCCTAGATGTAAACAAGGCTATTGAGAAGTCTACATGAAAAAAAACCAAACAAACAAAAAAACCCACACCACACTATTTTTTTTTTGTCAAGGCTGGGGTTTAATCTGGCAGCATCTGTCTCTGGTTCAAGTTCAGTAGAAGAGTTACAGTCAGATGAGCTATCTAGAAACTTCAATTAATCTTTATTTATAGCAATGTATGTCCAGACATATCTTCACTCTTAAGGTATTTATCCCCTTTGAATGCTGCCAATTTGAAGATGATCTAAGTCAGTATTTAGATGTAAAAATACATAGAAGTTTTATAGTGGAGGTTGGAGAGGGGTTTATATTTTCTTCTTCAACTTTTTAAACTCTAATCCTAGGCAAATAATAGCACAAATAAAATTGTTTGGGGTTTTTTTCCAGTATTGATCAAAATGTTTTTCAGATGTAGGCAAGAATTGTTTGCCTTTCTTGAGAGAGAGAAGCACAGGCAGAGTCAACTGAAAACGCAGTGTTAGCCAAAATGACCCAGTTAAGAGTCAAAATGCAAGACAGAACATAGCTGGCCTGTTTCTCAGTTGAGATAGCTGTGTAAGACCTTTGGAATACTTAGTGGCAAAAGAGCAAATGACATTCAAATCATATGTTTAACGGCATTCAGCTTAAATTGAACCTTCTAAGAGGTATATTTAAATCACCAGCTTGGAATTCAACTCACCTAATTTTACATTCTGAAACATTTGTCCTGCACCCAGTGCTGGGAATAGCTTTGCGGCCAAGACCATCACTGCCACTTTTCCACGCGCTTTTATTGGATGATGTTCAAATTTTATTTCTTTAGTTAAATTTTCTGGTTTAACATTATGTATGGGCACACCTCATTTGATCAGTTATAGCCATACAGTTTAGCCAATTTATGACTAAATAGCCCACTCCTGTCAAAGATGGGATGGAATTCACTGAATTAATATAAATTCCTTGAGGCAGTAGCTGTGTCTGAGCAGTACTAAGGGGAACCAATCCTGTTATACTATGATAGTTCAGAGACCTACAAGTGTTGCCCTTTTCGGCATTGTAAAATTCACATATGATGCATTTTAAGGTAAATGGAATCTCTTTTTTTGATGGATAGATGATGGAAATTATTGATGTGTCTAATGCGCTGTTCTCTTGGCAGACAGCCTAGTCTTCAGACGATAACTGAGAGCTCTCATATGCTGTTAGTGTTTTTTGCAAGTGTTCTCAAATCACATACAAACAGACCAACTCCTGCTCTGCAAGATGCATGTAAAGGCATTGATCTCAGTGGATGATGCTCACATCCAGCCAGGAGGGAACTGGGCCCACATCCTTTAAACACACTGCATGGTGAAGTAAAATTTAGCCCCAAGAGGCATATTTCACTGGTATGAACTTCCTGCAGACTTCCAGGACTGGCTGGTCCAGAAGGTGCATTTTGCCCTCAGTATGCTATGTAGATTTTTGTACCTATTCCTTAAATGCAAAATAAGCACTCATATCTATGTCAAACAATGAATCTCTGCTACTAAAGCTGCACCCATGTGAGCCAATGAGGACTGCACAGCCACTGTACTTTCAAAGCATGTAGTACCATTGCCCAATGCTCTCCAGCCAAGCAAATGCTTTAGACTCTTACATTTTTTTTGACAGGTTTTATGAGGATACATAATGTATCAGTGGCATACCAACAACTAGCAAGCGTTTCTTGTAGATGTGGTCATTGAATACACAATGTGTGAGCAAGACTATTTCAAAATAAGCCTTTAAAGAAAAAAAAAAAAAAAAAAAAAACTACACACAGAAATAAGGAACAAACTACCAGACATCCTTACCAGCACTCAGAGCCTTCTTACTGCCCAGGGGCTGAATGTATGGGCAGCATGGACTGCCAGCACTTGTTTGGCTGCATAATTTCCCTTCTTCAGATCTATGTGTATCTAGGCCTAAAATGATATTAGCTAAAACTTTATATTAGCTAAAAACTTGAACAAACATAATAACTGCCTGAACCACTCGTGATGCTTCAAACACAAGCCTATGATGGCCCAGCAAGAACTGCGTGGAATCTGTATTTCCCAGATGTGCTTTTTTGTAGGCAAGCATGCAAGGCATTAAGAGTGAGGTTGTTCAGTCTCAATTAATAATGTGATGAGTTTGCAATCTATGTTCTGTGTGCGCATTTGTGTTTTGGGATATTTTGGGAGGACGCCTATGTTTTTCATGTAACTTTGGCCTTTATATGTGACCAAAGTATGGAGAAGATGATTACTGAGTCTTGACTGCTTCAGTTTCTGTAGCCACGTTTTCACTATGTCATCATAATGTATTTATGATTGCTTTAATTTGCAACATTATGTCTGTTTCTTCTTCCATGGTCTCTTGCTCCTTATCTATAGAATCATAGAATCATTAGGGTTGGAAAAGGCCTCTAGGATCACCAAGTCCAACCTTCATCCTAACATCTCTCTATCCATTAGACCACAGCCTCAAGTGCTACGTCTACTCGTTTTTTAAACACCTCCAGGGATGATGACTCCACTACCTCCCTGGGCAGCCTGTTCCAGTGCCT